>JAQIUQ010000232.1:0-115000 GCA_030378365.1 Hybognathus amarus
GCTGTGGGTGGAGCTGTGAACCTAATGATTCGCCATTTCTCTCTCTTAAATGCTCTGTGTGCAGGAAATGAAAACTTTGTCATCCAAATTACGAGTTCCTGTGTTGATGAAGGGTGGGACAGATAGAAAAACAAGAATACAAAAGTCACATAATGAACAGAAACTGCTCTTGTAAATAATTGGCATCTGTTTTGGGAGAGATGTATGGTTGGGTTGCGGAGAGTTGCGAGATAGTGATTTTCTAACACTGACTCCCGTACAATGGAAATCATTATGAACATCAGCTATGCTAATTACTTCCCATCAGCCTTTCTGCTGTTATCTCGGGACAACGTGAAAAAATGGCGTTCGTCAGATCCAGTTTGTATCCAGCCTCTCACGGGGAATTCAGATGCCCCAACGCCTGTGAAGAGACGACTCAACGCTGGCGATATGTTATTGCACCGTGTTACATATAAACAATATTTATATTTAATATTTATATACAAACAATATGAATGTAAGCCAGAGGAGAGACTGGCCCCGACTAGAGCCTGGGTTTCTCCCGAGGTTTTTTCTCCATCCAATCTGATGGAGTTTTTGGTTCCTTGCCACTGTCGCCTTGCTTTGCCTTACTTTTGGCTTGCTTAGCTGGGGTTATTTAATATTTAACATTTAACAATATTATTGATCTGTGTTGTACTACTTTCATGTTATCACTGTGAAGCTGCTTTGATACAATCTGTATTGTGAAAAGCGCTATATAAATAAATGTGACTTGACTTGACACCGCCCTGACGGTTGAAATCAGGAGACTATGGATTGAGCGCTGATTGTAGCCTGAAAGGCTGCAATTGTGACGCGTGCGGGGCTGCGTGCATGTAGAAACGTGAGCGCTGCAAGCGGGCACGAGACTGAAGAGGCTGGGATGCGCGCGACCTGGCCGTGTAATAGAGCGGGCAGAAAGAAGATGTGAGCACGGACGTGGGCACATCTGTTACAGATAACACTCTAGCGGCATAGCCAGCTAAGAGAGTGGGCTCTGTTAGACACGGGAATGCTGAGTTTTTAAATGGGTGAGCACAGGGGTGTGGGCACCTATTACACTTGAACAGCATTGGCGTCAATCTAAATCTGTCGGCGTTATTGCAGGCGTTCATGTAATAACAGGCTCGTTGCTGCAATATAGACAATTTCGGCCGCTAGAACGAGGAAGAGAAACGTTAGAGAGATTGGTGCTAACCGGCCTCGGCGGGCTAAAAACACACTCGTTTCTCATGTCGCCGCTGACGCATGTGCGCGGGAGAGCGCGGCCGCTTTCTGTAACGTAAGAAAGCTGGCCGCGAGCTCAGAGCTGCATAAAATTATCTGCAAGAGCCGAACCGGGTCTCTGGCAGCGAAAAGCTTTTTGTTTTGCACTGAGCCACAGCAGTAAAGACATAAGCTGAAAAGCGCGAGCAGATAAGGGGGCGTGTTAGTGGCGAACAGGTCCAGCCTCGGCGGGACTAACACACCATAAACCCATTCACGGTGAAGCTATGCACGGGGGCGTTTACGGCCGCTCGAACGAGGAAAGAGAAACGTTAGAGAGATGGGTGCTGACCGGCCTCGGCGGGTTAAAAACACACTCGTTTCTCATGTCGTGCATAAAATTATCTGCAAGAGCCGGAACCGAACCCCGGTCTCTGGCGCGAAAAGCTTTGTGTTTTACCACTGAGCCACAGCAGTAAAACACAAGCAGAGAGGCGCGAGCAGATAAGAGGGCGTGATAGTGGCGAACAGGACCAGCCTCGGCGGGACTTACACACCATAAACCCATTTCGGTGAAGCTATGCGCGGGGGGCGAGCTAGCTCTCTTGTAAAGTAAAGAAAACTAGCCGCGGTCGGCACAGCTGGAAGCGGCTCGTCCCTCATACAGCGCGGGACTCCGGCGCTGAGACGGGAGGCATGAGCCACAGGTGAGCGAGGCATCTTTAAAAAGACGCTCGCTGCTCTTTTGTGAAAATACACAAGCAAAATACAAATGTAAGGATACGTCGCCGGATGGCGTTAGCTCGCAGGATGGCTGAAGGTGGCGAAGACGGCCGGCTTCCTCAGACTCTGTCCACACGCTCGCTAAGAGATGCCTTCTCGACGGCGACGCGGCTTCCTCTCGGAGATCAGCAGGTGCGTATAGCCTCGCTGAAGAGATGAAAATCGGAAAACAGCGGGAAACTCGCCTATTTATAGACTCGGGCCACGCCGTTTGGCGGGCTCTGACGCAATGAGAGCGTGTCTGCTTCTCATTGGCCACGAGTTCAACCGAGTTCCCTCATAGGCTGTAGCAGTTCTCCCTGAGCGAACCAATGAGCTGCTAGCTAGCCCGCTCATGGTCTGCTGCAGTGAACTGCGTTGACAATGGATACAGAATTATAGGATAATTTTTTGGCTTCAACTTCTCAGAAAAGATGTAATCTTTCCGTAGCGTAAGCAAGCTTACACAATACGAGGAATCTCTCGGTAAGAGAATCAATGTTTTACAATGCTTATTGTACTGTAATGTAGCATCATAACATAGCCTACATAAGTAGCCTATAGAGGTTTCATGTTCAAGTAAAGCTGTTTCATGTGTAAAATACCCTCCAAATTACTTTAGGTGGCGTTATTAGGTTTCGAACCTAAGCTCCTCCCCTCACATACGGCCCTGGTGCTGGTGTTGTTTAGAACGTAACTCCGCCCCTTGCTTCCGGTTCTGGCGCTGGGGTTCTGGCGTTGGGGTTCTGAAACTGGTGTGCTGCGGGTCTGCAGCTGGATACTATAGGGGACACTGGACGACGCTCACCGACATCTCCATCCCGGGAAACGAAAGTCTGTGTTTTTATCCTGAAATGATGTTTCATTAACAAGGTTCGGGAGGATCACGTTCTAATGATCAAACAATCAAGTCAGCCAGCTGTCAGCAATCAGTAATCAACTGGTTCACTCAATCAGCACAAGCAAAGCCTATAAAAACACACAGTCGACTCACCCATATTCCTCGACTGTTCTCAGCATTTGGTGTCCTGCTTTGCTAAAAAGATGTCCCAAATGCAACTTTCAACGTCCGATGACGAGCTCAACCATGCTCTGCCGCCATCAGCTGGCCCCAGGACAACTTCTCCACCTGATACCGCCTCCGAGCCCCACGTTTCATCTCGTGGGCGCCGGTCGGTACAAACAACTCCTCGCACGCCAAGACGCCGAGAGTTTACCCTCACCTCCACCGGCGAGGACTCCAGCTTCCTCCCCAGCTTCCTCCTATCGATTTCGGCCGTGCCAACGATTCCGCCTATTGGAAAGTGGACCGTCTTGAGTTTGAGACAAGCGCTGATAAACTCAGATTTTCAGCCCTCGCGCAGGATGACTAAAGTGCAACTTTACAACATGTATGTTACCTTGCAATCATCGAACATCTCTCCTAGATCCACCCCAGGTTCCAAGGCGGCCAGCAGGCCGGGAAACTCTCGCGAGGCCCCGAACTCGCCTCGCCCGACTCCGCCACCTTCCCGTGCAAGGTCCGGTTTGCCGCGCGCTCGGCCCGGAGCGCCAGGATTTCTGCGAGCCTGGGGTCGCGCTCCAGATTCCACCGCCACGAGACCTCACTCGCCTCCCGCTCCACCTCAGCTTTTCAGCACGGCGCCTCCCGCCGCAGCGCCATACACAGCTGGGCCCGCCGGCTCACATTCCGCTTCCCAGCTTTTTCCTCCTGCCGTTTCTAGCCCTTTTCCTCTGCAGTGGCCTCCGGCTCCCGTAGCAAACGCTCAGCGTGAGGTTGCCTCCGCTAGCGGCGGAGGCTCAAACTTTCCACCATTTCCCTGCAACTACTGCAAACCCCTCCCCTTTTCAGTGGCCTGCAGCCCAAGCAAGCGCAAGACCACCTCCGCTTGCAACACAGGCTCAGGCATCGCATCCATTTTCTCCTTTTCCTTCTGGTGCTTTTCTTAATTTTCCTTCTCAAGCCCCACAGGCCGACCTAAGCGTGAGGCTGCCTCCGCCGATAGTCGCAGCCCAGGCTTCTCTCCCTTACACCTCTCTTCTAAATGCCAAATCACAATATTCTCTTTTCACAGCTACCCCGATGCCAGTTCCACCAAACGCCGTCGCTCTGGAGCCTCCCCCGGTGACTCAAAACATCCGAGCACAGATTCTGGCAGGTGCGGATGTAGATCTCTCACATTTACTTTCTCTGCTTCCCGTATCCGATTCCAACCGTCAGTTCAGACTGCGGGGATTTTTCAGTCACCTTAAAAAATCAAAATACACATTCGTCACGTTTACTTTCTTTTTCAGAGTTTTCAATTGCTTTCAGCCACTACACAGACATCATTTGCTCAGCCTTCCCTCATAGGCGACGCGAACTGAACGACTATTTAGCGCTGATAGCCGAGCTCGCGTTGTCCTACAGGGGAGGGCACTTTTACACTTACCACAAACTCTTTTCAGCAAAATGCGCCGTTAGGGTTTCTCAGTGGAACCAGTGCCCTTACTGGGGAGCACTAGATACTGACTTGCACAGCAGAGTTTTCCTCGGCTGCAGGAATATTTCCTGCGCGGTCTGTAGATCAGTAGCGCATCCCACAACATCGTGCCCCCAAATTAACCCTTACGTTTCTCCACGCCCTGAAACAGCACCAGTCAAATCCACCAGCTACACACCAAGACCGGCGACAAGCAACCTTCACGAGGATAAATTCAGCTCCAGAGCACTCACAGACAACAAACAGCCTTGCAACAATTTTAACATTGGCAAATGCACCAGGCAGCGTTGTCGGTACCTGCACATATGCAGCTTTTGCGGCGGTGCTCATGCCCGTCCTGTATGCCCTGTGTATAAAGATGTCAATAAAAAATCTAGAAATTATTTATCGACTCCTGTGAATATTTCTCGCCTTTCCATCGAACTAGCTCACCACCCAGACTCTGAATTCACCGAATATCTGCTGTCTGGCCTACAACACGGCTTTAAACCTGGAGTGGTTTGTTCGCTCCCCCAAAACATCATCTGCGATAATCTCCAATCGGCTCTCGCCGAGCCCGACGTGGTAGACAACCTGATTAAAAAAGAAGTCGAGTCAGGCTTCATGATTGGCCCTTTCGACGAGCCTCCTTTCAAAAATTTTCGCATTAGCCCCATTGGAGTGGCTACGAGAAAGTTTCAGGTAAGAAACGCCTCATAGTCGATCTGTCAGCTCCACATAAATCTTTGTTCCCAAGCATTAACAGCCTGATCCCACTCGACGAATTTTCTCTCAAATACCACGACGTAGATCACGCAGTCGACCTGATTAAAATCGTGGGCCGGGGTGCCTGGCTCGCTAAAATTGACATCACTTCGGCTTTTAAAGTGATGCCCATCCACCCGGATTCATGGCACTTATTCGGCGTGCGCTGGCATGAGAAATTCTATTTCGCCGTACGCTTAACTTTCGGATGCAAAAGCAGCCCCAAAATTTTCGACATGCTATCTGAAGCCGTTTGCTGGATCTTGTCAAACAATTACGCAATTCCTCACCTCATTCACCTGCTGGACGATTTTCTAATAATTTCGCCTCCCAGCGCCATTCCAGCAGCCCAGATCCTCACAGTTCAAAAAGTCTTTTCCGAGCTCGGAATCCCCATTGCCCAGGAAAAAACCATGGGTCCTGCCACATCCATCGAGTTCCTTGGCATTAATCTAGATTCGGTTCGATTCCAGGCCTCCCTGCCCAAGGAGAAAATTGATAGGATAATCCTCATCTCATCTACCCTCGCGGACAGTCCAAAGTGTTCCAAACGCGAACTCCTATCCATGCTCGGCCACTTAAACTTCGCCATGCGCATTATTCCACAAGGCCGCCCTTTCATTTCTCATCTCCTCTCTCTCGCATCTTCAGTCCACGCACTAGAGGATCCAATTTCCATAACTTCAGCATGCCGCGACGAACTCGGGCTATGGATAACTTTCCTTAAACAGTGGAACGGCCTATCCTTTTTCTATAAGGATCTAATTTCCTCCCCCTCGACATCCAGCTGTTCACAGATGCAGCCCCCTCTGTTGGCTTTGGAGGGTTCTACCAAGGACGCTGGTTCGCGTCTACGTGGCCCCCCCAAATACAGGACACGCTTCAGTCCTCTGCTTTATTCGAGCTCTACCCTCTCGTAGTAGCAGCCTTCCTGTGGGGGAAAGAATGGACTGCTAGCAGCATCATAGTGCATTGTGACAATGAAGCTACAGTCCAGTGCATTAATAAAGGCCGTTCCCATGCACCCACACTAATGCCACTTTTAAGACGTCTAATCTGGATTTCCGCATGTGATCAATTTATCTTAATTGCCAAACACATCCCCGGGTCAAAAAATCAAATTGCTGACTCTCTGTCTCGCTTTATGTTTCAGAAATTCAGGATGCTGGCTCCAGAGGCGGACGAGCTCCCAACTCCAGTACCTCATTATTCGGAATTAATATTCCCATAACCCACCCGCAAAAATCCCTCCTCAACATATCGCTCGACACCATTCTGCAAGCAGTTTCCCCCAGAACTCTCCAATCCTACGTGACCGCTTGGAGATGTTTTAAAGCCTTCCACCTTTCCTATAACACGCCATTCCCCGATTTTTCCCTCCTTACAATAACCTCCTTTATCTCTTACCTTAACAGCATCAAAAGCCTCCAAGTCGGGTCCATCAAAAGTTACTTAAGCGGCATCCAATTTTTCCACAAATTGATCCACGGCGCCCCTCTCCGGAAATAAATAATTCACAAACCTCCCTCTTGATTAAAGGCATCCAACGATCCCAGCCCACCCGCCCGGATACCAGACAACCCATAACGTTAGATATTCTCACTAAATGCATTCAGACCCTCCGCACAGGCTACCGATCCCTTAATACCTCCCGCACACTCGACGCCATGTTCATTCTAGCCTTTTTCGGTTTCCTAAGATGCTCTGAACTGGCTATCACTTCCAGATTCGACCCAAAAATCCACCCAAACATCTCAGATCTCTCAGTACTTGACAGCGAAACAATCTCGTTTCTGATTAAACAAAGCAAAACAGACCAAACCAAAAAAGGACACTTCATATATATTTTCAACCTCTCGTCACCAATTCAACCATTCCAAACTATACTAGCCTACCTCCAACTGAGAAACTCTCATGCTAAATCCCCTCTCGAACCCCTGTTCATCGACGATTCTAACAAACCCGTGACTCGCTTTTGGTTCCAAAAACACCTAAAATCTGTTCTTCAACTTTCAGGCATCCCAGCAGAGAATTTCTCCAGTCATTCCTTCCGCATTGGAGCAGCAACCTCAGCAGCCCAAAAAGGCCTCTCTCAGCAACAGATCCAAGCGCTTGGAAGATGGTCCTCAGACGCGTTCCAAACCTATATCAGAACTAATCGTTTCCATATCAAAAAAGCCCACCAAATCCTCATTGGTTAAAAAAAAAAAAAATAAATAAATTTTTAGAGTACCCATGCCTTCTCTTTCTTCATCCGGCAAATATTGATCTCCCAGTAGAGGACATAGCGAGAGCCTTCCTGGTCGAGCTTCTATGTGCCGAGAAGACCCAGAGACAGCTTTCCCGGTCGAGTAATTATATCTCCTCTTTCTCCGTCCAGCGTGTATTGATCTCCTAGCGGACACAGCGAGAGCTTCCCGGTTGAAAATTTATGTCTATTATTTCTCCGTCCAGCAATTATTGATCTCCCAGCGGACACAGCGAGAGCTTTCCCGGTCGAAAATTTATGTCTATTTCTCCGTCCAGCGAGTATTGATCTCCCAGCGGACACAGCGAGAGTTTCTTCCGGTCAAATATTCATGTCTATTATTTCTCCGTCCAGCGAGTATTGATCTCCCAGCGGACCCAGAGATAGCCTTCCCGGTAGAGTAATGATATCTCCTCTTTCTCCGTCCAGCGAGTATTGATCTCCCAGCGGACACAGCAAGAGCTTTCCCGGTCGAATATTTACGTCTATCTTTTCTCCGTCCAGCGAGTATTGATCTCCCAGCGGACACAGCGAGAGCTTTCCCGGTCAAATATTTATATCTATTCTTTCTCCATCCAGCGAGTATTGATCTCCCAGCGGACCCAGCGAGAGCCCTTCCGGTCAAGCCTCTGTCCAGCGAGTACTTGATCTCCCAGCGGACCCAGAGACAGCCTTCCCGGTCGAGTATGTACATCTCCTCTCTCTCTGTCCAGCGAGTATTGATCTCCCAGCGGACCCTGGAGATAGCCTTCCTGGTCGAGTATGTATATCTCCTCTCTCTCCGTCCTGCGAGTATTGATCTCCCAGCGGACTCAGCGAGAGCTCCCTGAGGTCGAGCGTCTTCATCTCCTCCTCCATCCAGCGAGTATCGAATTCCCAGTGGACATAGCCTAACCCTCCCAGTAAAGCATCTATGTTTTTCTTTCAGGACTGGTGAGGCTTACCTATGCTGGGACCTTTGCCACAAGAACCCTCCCGTTTGGACACCGCAAGCTCTCCCAGCCAAAACTACCAGGCTCTCCTCGAAACGCCAGCCCGCCAATCTCTGCGCTCTTTTCGGGGGTTCTTAAGCAGGCGGCTGTCCTTTTCTCACTTTGCTTTTTGGGGAGTACTCTGGGTTCGGGCCCAATTTCCGAGCTCGGAGCCCTCCCCCGGACAGCACGCCAAATACGCATAACCATTTTTATTCTCTGATCATTAGTAAGTGTGAACTCGTGAATTGATGTTTCATTAACAAGGTTCGGGAGGATCACGTTCTAATGATCAAACAATCAAGTCAGCCAGCTGTCAGCAATCAGTAATCAACTGGTTCACTCAATCAGCACAAGCAAAGCCTATAAAAACACACAGTCGACTCACCCATATTCCTCGACTGTTCTCAGCATCCCTCCACCACCCCATCTCCTCACACTTGCCTAATTATCTTCCTAAACAGAGATACGGGGGGAGTACTCTGGGTTCGGGCCCAATTTCCGAGCTCGGAGCCCTCCCCCCGGACAGCACGCCAAATACGCATAACCATTTTTATTCTCTGATCATTAGTAAGTGTGAACTCGTGAAACTCCACTGGTTTAAGCAGATGAGAACAACAGATTCAGTCCAGAAAATATGCTAATATGCACAGCGTTCAACTCTGGTTGAGCCAAACATGCAACGACAGCAAACTTACATGAAACAGTCCAAAGTTATAACAAGTCACTGCCTTCAGCGAAGAAATACGAGCAGTATCTTCTCATTACAGGACAGATTCTTGTTTTAAACACTTCAAGACATCGCTGAAACTGTGTCTTTCTGCGAACTCTTAACGTCTCCCCCTCTTGAACTTTCTCCCCTCTCTCCGAACTTTTTTCTGTTTCCCTCCCCTCTTGCAAATCTGATTGGATCACAAACTTGTCAATCTCTTAATTGACCAATGCACATCAACTCACAACCCAAAATTCAGGTTTGACACGTTTTTTACATTTACACCACAATCAAACTCTTAATATATGCATAAAACAAACAACACATATTCACCAAACTTATTTCAAATTACAATAAAATAAAATAAACGTTTTATCATAATTTCACCCTCAGTAAATTTAACAAAATTGAAAATAACAAATATATACATCAGGAAATATCCCAGCCAACATGTATATGTGGGCCCCACATGGTTTATGGTTTATGGTCCCAAAATGGGCATCTTTTCTCGGGGTCCACTTGGGTCAGCTACGTCGGTCCCACATGGGCAAAATTCAGGTGGACTCCCTATGTGGGTCCTAGTTGGGTCGACTAATGGGAAATGAGGGCATGGGCTCAAAATGGGCAACACAAACTGGGGCCCATTTTGGTTTATCAAATGGGTCAGACATGGGCAAACACAATCAATCCCATACAGGCTACCTACATAGGCCCAATGTAGTGCCCACATAGGTAATCTCTATATGGGTTCTGAATGGGAAAAACATATGGGGCCCACTTTGATAAACCACATGGGTCAGAAATGGGCAAACACAAACAGTCCCATATAGGCTGCCTACTTGGGCCCAAGGTAGTTCCCTCATAGATAATCTCTATATGGGTTATGAATGGGAAAAACATATGGGGCCCACTTTAATTAACCAAATGGGTCAGACATGGACAAACACAAACAGTCCCATATAGGCTGCCTACATGGGCCCAAGGTAGTTCCCTCATAGATAATCTCTACATAGGTTATGGAATGGGAAAAACATATGGGGCCCACTTTCAAAACCCATATGGGTCAGACATGGGCAAACACAATCAGTCCTATATAGGCTGCCTACTTGAGCCCAAGGTAGTACCCACATAATTAATCTCTATATGGGTTCTGAATGGGAAAAACATATGGGGCCCACTTTGATAAACCGCATGGGTCAGACATGGGCAAACACAATCAGTCCTATATAGGCTGCCTACATGAGCCCAAGGTAGTTCCCTCATAGGTAATCTCTATATGGGTTATGAATGGGAAAAATATATGGGGCCCACTTTGATAAACCAAATGGGTCAGACATGGGCAAACACAATCAGTCCTATATAGGCTGCCTACATGAGCCCAAGGTAGTTCCCTCATAGGTAATCTCTATATGGGTTATGAATGGGAAAAACATATGGGGCCCACTTTAATAAACCAAATGGGTCAGACATGGGCAAACACAATCAGTCATATATAAGCTGCTTACTTGAGCCCAAGGTAGTACCCACATAATTAATCTCTATATGTTTTATGAATGGGGAAATACATATGGGGGCCCACTTTGATAAACCATATGGGTCAGACATGGGAAAACACAATCAGTCCCATATAGGTTACCTACATGGGCCCAAGGTAGTACCCCACAAAGGTTATCTCTAAATGGGATATGAATGGGAAAAACATATGGGACCCACTTTGATAAAGCATATGGGTCAGACATGGGCAAACACAATCAGTCCCATATAGTTTACCAACATGAGCCCAAGGTAGTTCCCACATAGGTAATGTCTATATGTTTTATAAATGGGGAAATACATATGGGGGCCCACTTTCGATAAACCTTTTGGGTCAGACATGGGAAAACACAATCAGTCCCAGATAGGCTGCCTACATGGGCCCAAGGTAGTACCCACATAGGTTATCTCTATATGGAATATGATTGGGGAAATAAATATGGGGCCCGCTTGGCCAAACCATATGGGTCAGACATGGGCAAACACAAACAGTCCCATATTGGCTGCCTACATGGGCCCAAGGGAGTTTCCACATAAGTAATCTCTATATGGATCCTTAATGCGGAAATATATACAAGTATAATTGTGAATATAATGAATTATGGAATAAATATAAAATGTGCATCTGTAAATTACTTCATAAACTATACACTTGTAAAAACATATCTGTGCAATCATTAAAACATTTATATACAGTATATTTATGATTTACAGTATAATCCTTGTTAAAATACCACTAACAGTTGACCATATAGTGAGGAAATTTCACAATTGGACTTGGTCATGGTACGCTTGAATTCACTGAAGCTCCTGAGGTGCTTGATTTTATACAACTGTGGCCATGGAAGTGATTGAAATCCCCCCATTCAATGACTTGGATGGGTGTCCCAATACTGTTGGCAATATAGTGTATGTGGGTACAGTATAGGCCACGGCTCTTCAAATCCAGTCCTGGAGTGTTAGCGTTCAGCAGATATTAGTTCCAACCCTAATCATTGACACTAAATATTCAAAGTGTCAACTTTTTTTAGTGGTCTAATTTTGTTACTGCAAAATTATGAGTTACTGCAATATGCTTATCTCAATATAGTTATTTTAAAATGTATACAAATGGTTCAAAATATCCCTATGAAAATGGTCACTGTACAATATGAAGAACGGGTTACAGAAGCTAGGCTACTGTACGTATCTATCAAAATAATGGAATTATAATGGCTTACAGATGGCTAGAATAAATCAAACCCCTAGCAACAGCCAAATGCCCTTATTTCAATTGAAATACTCAAGAGTTTTCTGGTCAGTCAGTTAGTGACAATGTAATTCTAGAGATTTTAAATATTGGGGTTAGGGTTAGGGTTTTGATTATTGAAAGGGGCACTTCAGTCCAGATGATGAAATAGCCCAAGTAAAGAAAGTTAGAATGCAAAATGCAGGGTTTGAAGTGAAAATCCAAACTAAATTCAAAAATCACATTTGCAGCATATACAGGAGTACAGAATGTACACAATGTAACGTTTAATTTAACGTTTAATGCTAAACAGTTGAATTTTTTTATCTGTTCGTTGAATCAATGTCATGTCTTCAGGAAATCCATAACATTTAAATTATTATTATTTCTAATTATTAATTTCTAATTATTATTGTAGCAGTTTATGATATTTTGATCAAAACACCACTACAAAAATCTAAATTTGTTTTGAAATAGAATCAGTTTATTATTAACAAAAATAATAATAGTGGATATCATTTCAATCTCAACAAGTGCAGAATGAAGACCGAGGCGAAGACGGGGATCCCGAGGACCGTGGTGGAGCCAGAGCGACCGAGGACCAAGGTGGACCCGGAGGGAGCGAAGAGCCCAACCGAGCCCGAAGGAAGGAGCGACGAGGCGCAGCCAACGGAGGGTAGTCCCAGGGCGAGGGCGGGTCGATGAGGGACCAAGGGGGAACCGGGGGACGAGGAAGCCTGGAGGAGCTGGTGGGCTGAGGGGCCATGGAGGAGCTGAGAGAGGTAGCAGCCAAGGTGGAGGTGATGGAGCGGAGGGCTGTGGCAGAGTCCGGGTCGAGGAGGTTCGAGGAGGTGACCGGGGATCCCCTGACCCTGATGGTGTTGGTGGCAGGCAGACCCACGACGATGTCACCTCCTCGAAACACTCCGGGGAAGCCGTGGGGCTGCCAGGCAGTGGTGGAGGCACGGAGAAGGCATGGTGGTTCTGAGGAGGTGGGAGAGGGAGGCTGGGTGGGACCATGGTCTCGGGCTCTGGCTGGACGGCTTCGGGCTCTGGCTGGACGGCCTCGGGCTCTGGCTGGACGGTCTCGGGCTCTGGCTGGACGGTCTCGCGGGCTCTGGCTGGACGGTCTCTGGCTCTGGCTGGACGGTCTCTGGCTCTGGCTGGACGGTCTCGGGCTCTGGCTGGACGGTCTCGGGCTCTGGCTGGACGGTCTCTAGTGCGGCCTGGACGGTCTCTGGTGCAGGCTGGACGGTCTCTGGTGCGGGCTGGACGGTCTCTGGTGCGGGCTGGACGGTCTCTGGTGCGGGCTGGACGGTCTCTGGTGCAGGTTGGAAGGTCTCTAGTGTGGGCTGGACGGTCTCTGGTGCAGGCTGGACGGTCTCTGGGGCTGGCTGGACGATCTCTGGGGCGGGCTGGACAGGGCTGTGCGGAACCAGCGGAGAGGAGAACTCTGGCTGTGGAGTGGGGCTGGTGCCGTCATCAATGGTAAATGACGATTTATTATGCAGCAACACCCACTCCATGCAGGCAGCAAAATCTTCGGGATCGTTCCCTGGGAGGCGTGCCCGGGACCGCTCGCTGAGGCTGGCGATGTAGAGACACACTCAGCGAGCGGTCAGAACAGTGAGTAAGGCACGCCAACTCCAAAAAATCCCTGGTGTGGGAATCCAGGGAACGGTCCTCTTGATCCAAACAAAGAAGGGTGACGGCGGGAATGTCCATCTTGAATGGGGTCGGTCAAACTGTAACAACGCAGTGCTGGCGGAGAGAAGGACGAGGAGACAGGATGCACACGAAGATTAACTTTATTCTAATTACAGGAAGGTAGCACTCACGGGTAACATAAGACATTGACTGACAATGAGAGACTGAAGGAGGGCGAACTAGATACACAGGGGAATCAACCTAATGGGGTGAAAACAGGTGAAGACGATGAATTAGACACTAAACAGGAGACTGATGAGGGAGTGAGTTCAGGTGTGCGGTGAAGAGGATTCTGGGAAGTGTAGTGAAGGAGACTCAGGACTGGACGGTGAGAGACGGAGACGGTGACACTTAGGTGATGTGTCAATTTATTTATTAAACGTTACTAGGGAAGGAGAATCCAAATGAGTAAAGTGACTGATATATTATGAAAAGCGCTATATAAATTAAGTTTTATGTAACAAGGTTTCGGGAGGAGCATGTTCAGGTAATCATCCAATCAGCGCAAGGAAAGCCAGTATAAATAAAGCCTTCCCTTACCTCCTGTCTCATGACTAATTTCTCAGCATTTGACTCCGCCTTTGTGCAGTCATGTCCGAGTTAGAGCTCTTCCCCTCCGACGATGAATCTTTCATCACGGAATCATCTCCACTGCAAGACGCAGATCCAGCGACTCTTCCTTCTCCAGCAGCCAACGACAACATTGAGCCTCCATTTTTATCCAGGGGTCGTCGCTCTCCAGATCCTCTCCGTATACACCAAGACGCCGAAGACTCACCTCACCACCGCTAACGAGGAATTCATCATCTTTACAATCGTCTTCCTCTGCGCTTTCCCATCTACCTGCTACCTCAAACATCCCTCCCATTGGGGAAGTGGCAGTTATGGGGGCTAAGACAAGCCCTAATTAATTCTGATGTCATTTTCTCCCGCAGGATGATAAGAGTTATTATTTAATTTATATGTTACTTTACAATCTTCTCACCCTTCCGTTTCAGCTCAAATCTTTTCGGTTAGAACGAGCGAAGCTCGTCGGATCCCGATCGCTAGTCCCGCAGTATCTCCTTCCGCACTCGCAGCTCCGGGTCCGCCCCCGCGACACGGCGTCACAGACCTTCCGCTAGCCTGGGCCGCGTCATGGAAAGGCGCCAACTCCCCTTCTCAGCCCCTCCCACCGTGGTACCTCACACTCTAGATCCCGGCAGTTCCACTTTTCTACAGGATCCCCAAACGTTTTTCTTCCCTTCTACTTCTTTCAGTTTTCCTCCTGCTCAAGTGCCGGGTGCTCACCCTAACGTGAGGATGCCTCCGTTAGCTGGTCAATCACCGGCGCATTTCCTTCCTTTTCCACACTATGCTCTCCCTATTTCTCCTCCTCCACCCAACCCGGGGGCCGATCTCTGCGTGAGGATGCCTCCGCAAACGGCCACAGCCCCGACTTGCCATCTCTGTAACCCCTTGAGAGTCATGGGATCACCGGTGATCCCGGATTATGGTCGTTCAAAATGCATTACTTGTAAAAACCTACACTCTTAGGCTATGTTTACTCGGAAACGATTCTGAAGAAAAAACGCAAAAGTGGCGTTGCGTCATCACTTTTTATTCTGCGTTTAGACGAGCGTTTTGTTTATGAAATCCGCGTGCATATGTGGTGACGCAAAAGTGTGTGAAATTCAATGTAGTATGCACTTCAGGCGGCTAAGTCCACGCGCCTGCGTACAACCTTCACTGTCAAGCAGACTTTTGCGTTTTTACCGTTTACACGGGAACGCGGCGGTGGAGCGTTTTTAAGATTTCCTCTCAGGAGGGTGGTTTCACTTTTTGCGTTTTTAAGCCACAAAACGCAGTCGCCGTGTAAACGAAAGGCAAATCCGATCAAATACTTTTACGTTTTCACCCGGAATCGTTCTCGTGTAAACGGGGCCTTACTTGATCTGGACAAACTCTGCATCATAAGAAAGGTTTAAGTCTCCCGCTTCGATATTTGACCACTGTTTATGATTAAAACTGCTTTGCAGCTATATTAATTTCTTGATTCTTGCCAGCTGTAAATAATTAATCTGTAACGTTCATAATTTTGAATAGAAATCCTCACTCATAAAACATTAATTCTCGTCTTCTCCAGTTTATTTGTGTTCAAATACATACAATATACAGCCGGGTCTATTAGTCCAACGGTCCGCATATTTGTAGAAATTATTAATAATTATCACATGCAAGTAAAATAAATTCGTCATCAAGAATAACATTTCTATTCATTTTCCACCGAAATGTTTTCCGCAAAATGCGCAGTCCGCGTTTCCCAATGGAATCAATGTCCCTATTGGGGAGCGTTGGACACCGATTCTCATAACCGAGTCTTCCTCGGGTGCAGAAAAATCTCCTGCCCAATTTGCAGATCCCAATCCATGCCACCACGGCATGCCCCCAAATCAATCCATCGATCCCTCCCTGCCCTGAGCAGAACGCTTTAAAATCCTCAAGAGTTTTTTGTCTAGCTGAAGAATTATCACACCACCCAGATGCCAACTTCACAAAGTATTTACCGACAGGCCTCAAGCAAGGCTTTAAACCCGGTGTAGAAAGTCATCCCACGCAAAACGTTATCTGCGCTAACCTTCAAGCCATAACCATGATAAGAATAGCTGGACGAGGAGCATGGCTCACAAAAGTAGATATCTCCTCTGCTTTTAAAGTAATGCCAATCCACCCCGATCCATGGCACTCAATCGGTGTAAACTGGCAGAAAAAGTAATATTTCGCTGCGCGCCTAACTTTCGGCCGCAATAGCAGCCCAAGAAATCTCTGACACTCTCTCCGAAGCCATACGTTGGATCCTTTACAATAATTACCGGTATGCAATTCCTCACCTTCTCCATCTGCTCGATTTACAGACAGCACAGATTGTTCAAAACGCAAACTTCTCGCGCTGCTGGGCCACCTAAATTATGCGACGCGCATTATTCCTCAGGAATAATTATTCCCTTTTTTCGCGCATCTCCTAGCCCTCTCTTCATCCATTCACGCGCTGGAAGATCGGATCATCCTTTCCGGCGAGTCGAAAGAACGAGCTAAAATTGTGGATTAATTTCTTCATCAGTGGAACGGCTTAGCTTTTTCTTCAACGACTTTATCTCTCTCCCCTCGATATCAAACCGTTCATAGACGCGGCTCCCTCGATCGGCCTCGGCGGTTATTACCAAGGACGCTGGTTCGCGTCTCCCTGGCCCCCTCAGCTCCTAGACACACCCCAGGCCTCAGTCTCCTCTGCCCTTTTCGAGCGCTACCCGATCGTCGTCGCAGCTTGGTCATCCAAAAGCATCCAAATCCATTGCAACAACGAAGCAACCGTGCACTGTATCAATAAAGGTCGTTCTCGCTCACCTGCGCTCATGCCACTCCTCAGACGCCCCATATGGATCTCCGCATGTGACCAGTTCTTAATAACTGCAAAACACGTTCCAGAGGTTCAAAAGCAAATCGCTGACTCTCTCTCCGTTTATCTTTTCAGAAATTCAGGACGCTGGGACCAGAAGCAGACCCCACACCAACTCCAGTACCTCCTTATTTTCAGCTGATCTTCCCTTAAACCATCCGCTAAAATCCCTCCTGGACACGTCCATCGAATCCACCCTCCAAGCCGTTTTTTTTCCAGAACCCTGCAAAGTTATTACACCGCACAAAAATCGTTTCAAATCATTCCATCTCTCTCAACCTGTCGTTTCCCGAATTTTCTCTTTTAACAGTTATCTCATCTGCTTAGTAGGCTACTAAAGGTCTCCAAGCCGGATCCATCAAAAGCTATCTAAGCGGCATTCAATCCTTCCATAAATTAGTCTACAGTAAACCCGCACCTGCAATTAATAACTCTCAATCGTCCCTTCTAGTTAAGGGAATCCAAAGATCCCGCCCCACGCGCCCAGACACCAGACAACCAATCAATCGATATACCCACCAGATACATCTCATCACTCCGTCTTGGATACCTCTCCATCAGCACCGCCTATACTTTAGAAGCCATGTTCATCCTAGCATTCTTCGGTTTTCTCCACTGTTCTGAACAAATGTAATCATATTTATCTTCTGCCATGCTTCACTTCAGCTACATCCGCTCACACTATACCTTCCAAATACATCTGGTCTCGCCGCCGGCACGCTCGCTTAAATATTCGTAGTACGTTTTTCTCAATCACATGCAGACTCCCCGGTTCGCACGCAGAGATAACTCACCAGTTCGAAGGCCGGGTTCCGTCCCCTTCCAAAACGCTGGTTGAACTCTCCCCGAATTGCAGTGAGAGTCTGCCCGTCTTAGGCGTCACCGGACGTCCGCGCTCGAGTTGCCAGGAGGCTCCCCATTCGTTGGGACGTGAGGGGTCTTTCCCGTGCCCCAGCCCCCCCTTCGAACCCCCTTCCCCATTTTGGGGAGTTCTCTGGGGTCGGGCCGAATTCTGAGCTCAGAGCCCTCCCCCGGACAGCAAGCCAAATACGCATTATAATATTTCATCATGATTTCATTAACATGTAAACTCGTGAAATGAAGTTTTATGTAACAAGGTTCGGGAGGAGCATGTTCAGGTAATCATCCAATCAGCGCAAGGAAAGCCAGTATAAATAAAGCCTTCCCATACCTCCTGTCTCATGACTAATTTCTCAGCATCCCACCACCACCCCTTCACCCCACATTCGGCTGGGTCCGCTCATAGATACCTATGATCCCTAAAGTGAGGGGGAGTTCTCTGGGGTCGGGCCGAATTCTGAGCTCAGAGCCCTCCCCCGGACAGCAAGCCAAATACGCATTATAATATTTCATCATGATTTCATTAACATGTAAACTCGTGAAATATACTTGATTTGAATGATAAAACAGTAATTTACTCTCTGAAACACTGGAATCTACAGAAGAGTTCAGTGTTATTTGTCTAGCTAAATCTCTTATGTTTTTGTAGATGCCCGTTTCTAAATATTTTTACATCACCTCTTAAAAAACTGATAACTGCTAATGATAAGAGATTTGTTCACTTTTTTTAAATTATTTTTATATATCAAGCTCTGGAAGAATATTTTTTGGGGAGAGCAGGCACCCAACAGAGAGACAAATCCACCACGTACACGATAATCAACTTCATTAAAGGAACACTCCGACTTTTTGGGACGTTGGCTTATTCAGCATATCCCCCAGAGTTCAGATAAGTCCATACATATCTTTTTCATCTCTGTGCGTGCTGTAACTCTGTCTGACGCACCCACCGCTAGCCTAGCTTAGCACAAAGACTGGATGTAAATGGTTGCAGTAGCATACTGATCTCAAATAAGTGACAAAATAACAAATAAGTGACAAACATTTTCCTATTTACATGTTACCTTTGAAATTACAAACTTGGGTGCGCAAAAGACGCAACATTAGCATGCCCTATAAAGTTATTGTTTTGTCACAAATCGCGCTCTATCGCCCAGTAACAAATGGCAAATGAGCGGAGCAAGAGGTAAACTCAGAACTGTAGCCTTCACCTTGCAAATGAATCTGATATTTTTTGTATTTTTTTTTGGAGAAACAGTGACCTTGTCCAGTACGGGTAGGCTATTGTGGGTTCATTGTACAAAAATTTGCCTTGTGCGATTACTTCTAGCCTATTGTAATGCAATTATCTAACATTACTGTATTATATGTTGTTGAATACATTTGGTTCAGCTGTAATAAATTGCATTTAAAATATATCGATTACTGTAATAATTCTTTATTGATGTTCTGTGATGTTTATTAGTCAGGATGCGTTTTTGGTTGGAATTCTATGAGAAATCATGGTATTACCTGGTCTCCCCTGTTTATTGTTGCAGCCACAATACAACTAACACCCATGATTGTAAACTATGCTTTTACAAAGTAGTAATTGCTGACTCTATAACTCCAACTCCGAACGAACTCTCTACTCCTAACCACGGTGCGTCTCAGGTGATGCGGTTATCATTCCGCCCAAGTAGCAGTGCTTCGCCTTCTGAGAATATAGTTCCCAATATTTATACGGGTAAAAGGTGGCTGTGTCTCATATGACCTTGTTATTTGTGCACTCTGTGACTATACAGATCACAACATGTAAATAGGAACATGTTTGCGTCATTTTGTCACTTATTTGGGATTAGTATGCTACTGCAACCATTTACATCCAGTCTTTGTGCTAAGCTAGGCTAGCGGTGGGTGCGTCAGACAGAGTTACAGCACGCACGGAGATGAAAAAGTTATGTATGGACTTATCTAACTCTGGGGATATGCTGAATGAGCCAAAGTCCCAAAAAGTTGGAGTGTTCCTTTAAGATGTAAGTCAGTTTTAACCATTGCTTCTAAACCTTACATTGGGATTAATATATGTTGTCAAAAGTATTATACTCATCATCAAAAGTCATATCCTCTACCAGTGACAAATCTGAGTAACTTTTTATCTTTATGTCTTTCTTCCTCTAAAGTGACAAAGAAAGGAGAACATGTCACCATCATGAGCCCTTTATTTAGTTCACGGAAGTACATCAAGGGAAAGACCCTCAGACGTGTCATAACAGAATAAATGTGGCTACAGGTAAAATTATTAGATGGTTTGTTTGATTTTGGAGTAGCAATTTTCTTTTTTAAAGCTACAATTTTGTGATGTGATGTAACATGTAGACAAGTATGGTGTCCCCATACTCGGAATTTGTGCTCTTCATTTCATCCATTCAAGTGCACACACACACACACGCACGCACGCACGCACACACACACACACACACACACACACACACACACACACACACACACACACACACACACACACACACACACACACACACACACACACACACACACACACACACACACACACACACACACACACACACACACACACACACACACACACACACACACACACACACACAGTGTGTTTAATACTCACTAGCTACCGGGGAGCTATTGGGGACCATTTTTTCATGTTCTCTAAATGTTTTATAATGGCAAATGTTGGTACGAATATAAATGCGTTTTGTTTAATATTGTTTGAAGGAATTGTAAAAATGTAATCTTTCTTTTAAGGACGCATCACCCCACCCCATCCCAGATTGACCAAGGATCCAGATGAGTACTGGCAATTTGGTGGAGGATTGCTCGTTATCTACTACACTGTACTGTCACTTCCGGTATGGATTTATTAACCTTGTTGAGGTGTTTTGATTGTACTTAATTTAATAAAATTTACAAAATTAGATTTTACATAATTTAATTAGAGTAGTTAGCCCATGATTTACTCACCATCAAGCCATCCTAGGTGAATATTAGCCCACGTTCTTCTTTCAGACAAATACAATCAGAGTTTTATTAATAAACACCCTGACGCTTCCAAGCTTCGTAATGGCAGTGGATTGCAACTATTAGTTTGAAGCTCAAAAAAGTGCAGCCATCCATCATAAACTTCACACAGCTCCAGGGGGGTTAATAAAGGCCTTCTGAAGCAAAGTTTTTGTTTGAAAAATATCCATATTTAAAATGTTTTAAAATAAAAAAAACTAGCTTCCAACTAAATGGCCATAAGCAGCCTACTTGCAAACTTAAGCAATTGACCTATGGCTAAGCAACGCCCCCTCCACTCACTCAGATAAACAGTCAACATTCGGGGACAGGCGCTATGGCAGCTGTCACATAGGAGACATTTCACAGGAGGCAATTGGTGATTTTTGGAGACTATAATATATCATCTCGAGGGTCACCTTAAGGGCCTTAACTCTGCATTGGAGGGTTATATTAATAATTTTATTGTTGAGAAGGTTGATGAAAAGCTTCAGCTCCAGGCAAAAATGTAACTTACAGGTCACAATGTAAACGTGATAAACCGCATATCGTTGCCATCACCGTTTGGTGCCAGAATCATTCAGCACAACATTGTTAACATTTGTCATCTCGGTTATTTACAGATACGTTAATTAAGCTAAGTGACATTATGTACAAAGCAGCTAGAAGCTAACGTTTGCGATTCTAATGTTAGGCTAACTTTAGCCTAACATTGCATTAGAGATTTTAAAGATAACGTTCAAATACGTTGTTGACTTAACTTAGAACAGAAAAGACATCCTTTTTTAAATTTATCGACGTTTCAGTTGGTGTTGTGAACTTAATCCAGAGCAGACACTTATCTCAGTTGAGATGTGGCTTGGGAAAGGGTCAAGTCAAGTCAAGTCACATTTATTTATATAGCGCTTTTTACAATACAGATTGTGTCAAAGCAGCTTCACAGTGATAACATGAACGTAGTACAACACAGATCAATAACATTGTTAAATATTAATATTAAATAATAAATAACCCCAACTAGGCTTTTTTTCTTCTCATCAAAGGCGTTGGGGCATCTGAAATCCCCGTGAGAGGCTGGGTACAAACTGGACCTGACAAACGCCATTTTTCTTGGGACAAACGTCCTGAGATAACAGCAGAAAGGCAGATGGGAAACAATTAGCATAGCTGATGTTCATAATGATTTCCATTATACAGGAGTCGGTGTTAGAAAAACACTATCTCGCAAACTCTCCGCAACCCAAACTCTCCGCAACCAACCGCAACCCAACCATACGCGCCGACCCGTTTGTCTAAAAGGCTGTCGAGCCCCACTAATCCGGCACAGCACAAACAGAGAATTCACTCTTCCGTCTACAAGGCTAACAGAAGCAGAAGGCGGCTAACATTAGCTGTCACCGGAGTTTGAAACTCATTTCACACAAAATGTCTAGTTGGCTTTGGCGAGCAGGACGATCGAGGGCGAGGGATGTAACTTAAAAGGACGGCGCGTGAGTTATAACAGAGACTGATAATGAAAGACACCTGTGAGGCGCGTGCCGATCTCGCGTCTCTCACGAGAAGCGAAAGCATAAAACGGGGAGCGGCGACAGCAGATCGAGAGAGAAACAGGCCTGATTTTATGTTGTGTTTTGTTTCTGTTGTGTGTAACGTTACAGTAGTCGTCAATGAGGGGCTACTGGCTTATTTTCTTTTTGTATTTGTTCATTTTACTATTAAAATGTTTAAAAATGTTCACCGGTTCATGCCTCCTTCTTCCCACAACAAACCCTGTTCACGTTATTAGTGAATAACTCCTCGTTTGTATTTCTTTCTATATTGTGAATTACTGCATGTTACCTGGATGTTTAGTCAGGCCAAACTATCACAACACAAACGTCCGTGTGCTCGTCTGATTCAGAGCTTTCCTCCAGGAGAAATTGCCATCGTTGAAATTATCTGCAACAGACGCACTCTGTGTCCATAGGCCGTAGCACGCAGCGAGAGCACGGGCACTAGCAAGCCGCCTAGCGTCAGAGTCAGTGGGGGTCCTCGACCGCGACAAGCCGACGCCTCGGCGTCTCCTGCTCCTCCATCAGCCTCAGCTGCTCTTCGCTATATTGTGGCTTGTATAAATAGCCACGAACATCAGTTTCGAGCAAAAGATTTTCAAAATCCTTCGTCTTCCATATCGTGTGTCGTAAATTCAGCCATTATGGTAAATCTAACTCCTTGAGCGCTTGTTAGCTTAGCTTGCTATCTTCCAAGCAAGATGGCGGATTAATAGTTTAGTTTCTTCAGGTTTAGTCCCACCCACTGATCTGATATAGGCCGGTGAGGTGAGTGGGTCCCACGCCCTTGAATAATAATGAGCTAAAGGCTGTAGTTTTCTTAATATGCAATGAAATTTATCTTCCGTCCTATCGTGACGCAAAATGATGATATTTACGTCACGATAGGACGAAAGTAAAACACTTAAATCCTTTTTTTCTACCATCTCAGAAAAAAATAAGCAAAATTCCACCATCATTTAAATATGTGACTGGGTTTCTAACAATACAAACCTTAATGCAAATGGGTGAAGTTACCCTTTAAGGAACGTGGTCAGGATTAAGTACGGCGGAAGGTCCGTTAAGTACATAGGAGCTAAAGCATTTAGGGCTTTATAGGTTAGTAGTAGTATTTTGTAGTTGATACGGAACTTAATAGGTAACCAGTGTAGAGATGATAAAATCGGTGTTATATGATCATATTTTCTTAACCTAGTAAGAACTCTAGCGGCTGCATTTTGGACTAACTGTAGCTTGTTCATTGAGGATGCAGGACAACCGGCTAATAAAGCATTACAGTAATCTAGTCTTGAGGTCATAAATGCATTCACTAACTTTTCTGCATCAGAAACAGATAGCATGTTACGTAGCTTAGCAATGTTTTTAAGGTGGAAAAGGGCTGTTCTTGTAACATATGAAAATGATTTTCGAAAGACAAGTTGCGGTCTAGTATAACACCCAGGTCTTTTACTGTAGTGGATAAAGTAACAGGACACCCATCTATATTAAAGTTGTATTGTAAGAGGTTTTGTGAGTAGTTTTTTGGACCAATAAATAATACCTCCATTTTTATCTGAATTTAATAGCAGGAAATTACGCGTCATCCAGCATTTTATATCTTTGTAGACACTCTGTCAATTTAAACGAATTAGTGTTTTCGATCAGGTCGTAATGAAATATACAATTGAGTGTCGTCAGCGTAACAGTGGAAATTAATTCCATGTTTTCTTATAACATTACCGAGTGGCAGCATATATATTGAGAATAGCAGAGGGCCTGAAAACTGATCCTTGCGGTACTCCATAGTCTACAGACGTTATCTTTGATTTTTCCTCTTTCAAACAGACAAAATGAGAACGGTCCGAATAAGTACGATCTAAACCAGCTTAATGCCTGTCCCTGAACACCAGTGTAGTTTTGTAGTCGATCCAAGAGTATTTTATGATCTATAGTGTCGAACGCAGCGCTAAGATCAAGTAGGACTAGTATTGAGATACAGCCTTGGTCAGAAGCTAGAAGTAAATCATTTGTAATTTTAACTAGCACAGTTTCTGTACTATGATGCGGTCTGAATCCTGACTGGAATTTTTCATAGATATCATTTTCTTGCAAAAAAGAGCACAATTGAGCGGACACAACTTTTTCTAGTATTTTGGACATAAATGGAAGATTTGAAATGGGTCTGTAATTTGCTAAGTTATTTGGATCTAATTGCGGTTTCTTAATGAGAGGTTTTATTACTGCCAGCTTGAATATTTTGGAACATGACCTAAAGATAAAGACGAGTTAATAATATTGAGGAGAGGCTCTTCCACTACAGGTAACACTTCTTTCAGCAGTAGTTTAGTGGGTATTGGATCTAATAAACATGTTGTTGGTTTAGATGCAATGATACGTTTATTTAGCTCTTCCTGTCCTATCGTTGTAAAGCGGTGTAGTTGTTCTAGAGGGGCCATAATTGAGTCTGAATCATAAGACACCATTGTTACAATTCTTTTTCAAAGATCGCAACAAAGAAAGGGAGACGCCACACAACCGCTACATAAATCATAAGGTTTATTTATATAAAGTAATTAAACGTGAGGTGTCAAGAGAGATCAGCATAAATGTTCAGTTGAGTATGTCAGCATGTATTTGTAAGTAGCAAACTCAAGTGTTGTCAGTTCAACCAAACATAACCAAACATAATCAAATAGTCCAGATCAAAAGATCATCATCAGGGGAAGTACATCACATCAGATCTCCGAAGCGGTTGTGCTCTCCCGTGACCCATATGTCCTGTGAGCTCTCTGGAATCTCCCAGAGCCGCAACAACCCCAGCAAGCCATCGTCGTCTCCTTTCTCTGTTTGACCCAGTGTCTTTTAAAACACGATGATCTGGTTCAGGTGTCAAGCCACGCCCCCAGCAATCAGCCTGTAACTCGGGGACACACACATGAGCACTCACTGCACAACCACTCATTGAACCGTCACACACCCCCTTTAAAAGATTCAATATCTTATAAGGATCCTCAGAACCTCTCAAAAATTTGAAAAACAAAAATAAACAAATAATACTTTCCTTTCACAAGCATTCTTTATGAAGTCTGATTCCCATATTACAATTATTTTTCCACAGTCACCTCTATTCTCCTAGATTACTCCATTTATCCCCAGCAATCTGGATCCTGAAAGCACATTAAGGCAACAAACAGAGAGCACAGAAAAATAGTAACAACTGTTAAAACACCTACAGTACACCGTTCAATCTACTCCGGAACACGAGATAACGCATCTGCCACTACGTTATCAGTTCCCTTGATGTGTTTTACAGTTAAACTGTAAGGCTGCAAAAGAGAATCCAGCACATCAACCGCTGACTTGGGGACTGTAAAGAGTGTAAAAACGTTAAAGGGTTATGATCAGAATAAACCTCCACGGTAATCGCCCCCCACGTACACATCAAAATGCTGAAGAGCCCAAATTAAGGATAATGCTTCCTTCTCTATTACAGAATAGTTCTTTTGGTAAGTATTAAACTTACGAGAGAAGAAACTTACAGGATGGTCAAGTCCACTCTCACCAGTCTGTAATAGAACGGCCCCAGCACCAATCTGGCTTGCATCTACTTGCATCTTAAATGGCTTATCCAGCCTAGGGGCAGCTAAAACAGGAGCAACAGTTAATACCATTTTAACATGTTCAAAAGCCTTCTGACAATTTGCACTCCAAACAAATTTGACAGCACTCCTAAGGAGATCAGTTAATGAAGAGACAACAGTTGAAAAATTTGGGCAAAACCCCGGTAATATCCAACCATCCCTAAAAGACGCATCAAGCTCCTTCTTTGTTGATGGAGAAGGAAATTGTTGAATAGCTGGATCACTTTAGCTTGAACAGGACGCACCTCACCCTGTCCAACTTCTTTTCCCAAATATCTGACAGTACCCTTGGCAAACTCACATTTTGCCAAGTTAACTGTCAGACATGACTCAGCCAAACGCAGCAGAAGCGCACGGAGATGTACCAAATGTTGTTCCCATGCATCACTGAACACAATAACATCATCCAAGTATACCGCACAACCCTCCAGGCCGAATACCACTTTATTCATCAATCTCTGGAAGGTTGCGGGTGCATTTCTCAAACCAAAACTCATAACAGAGTAAGAATATAACCCTGATGGTGTAATGAATGAAGTTATCTCTTGAGCTCTAGGAGTTAAAGGCACTTGCCAATATCCCTTTAGAAGGTCTAGTTTGCTTACGAAATTCGCAGACCCCACCTGATCCACACAATCTTCCATTCAGAGGAAGTGGAAAAGCGTCAGGTTTAGTAATAGCGTTTAATTTGCGGTAATCAGTGCAAAATCTATAAGTAGCATCAGGTTTTTTTACCAACAAGCATGGTGAAGCCCAACTGGAACATGAAGGAACAGCGATCTCATTCTCAAGCATATACTGAACCTCTGACTCCAGCACCTTCCGCTTATTGATAGGAACCCTGTAAAAACGCTGACGAATCGGTCTTGCATCTCCCACATCCACATCATGCTGGATCAAATGCGTCACGGGTGGGCACATCTGCAAACAAACTTGGAAAATCAAACAACAACTCCATCAATTCTGACTTTTTTAACTGGGACAAATGTGCCAACAAGGCATCTAGATTCTGAAGGGTCTTTGAATTCTTTAACCTTGTGTTACCTTTGCAGCTTTCACGCTCTGAACCGTGGTTAAGAGCGAGCTGGTCTCCTTATAACTTGGCTCGTAGCAGGTAACTTGCTAGTGGTCCGGCTAACAGAGCTGAAGCACACACTGGTCGTCGGCTAGTTTTCAACAGGTTCGGGCTTTATTGTTCACAGCGGTAACTTACACATTCACTGCATGAAAGGCACTTTGCTTGACTAGCATTCGACACGGACATGGGCTGCGTCACAACCACCTATTTCGCTTCATCAACCCCGACAGACTTCCCGCTACACTTTGTTTACACTCCGGAAAAACCCACTACGGAAACCCAAAAAGCCCAACACGTCACACATACGCGTTTCTTTATATCAACAAGCAAGAGATTGCAACACTACCCCCACTCTGGAAAATGATTAAACCTTTAACATTTCTCCAGCATCATACTATACACAGGAAAATATTAATAAGGCAGTCATATACAACATTCCCAACCATAACCCGTGTTTCTCACAGTCCTTGAAGGGTCCTCCTCCAGCGGAAAGTTAAGTTGAAAAGGCAATGTCCATAAATTGTCCATTAAAGCATATTGTATACTCCTTCACTTGTACATGTAAGAAAAATGTCCTAAACATGACACTCATAAATTCCCTGAGAAAACAAGACTATTACTATAACCGCTCAACCCCAACATTAGCGTTAAGTTACTCAGGTTGCAGAATTTTTTTTTTAAGTGCAAAAACTAGAGCAAATTATCCTGTTAAACAACGTTCCCAGCAGTAACATACAGTACCTTAAGATGCTATAACAAAACTATGTAGCCCGCTAGTATCTAAATTGCCGACTGTTGATAGTAAACAATTATATTAAGCCCATAACAAAGTCACATGTTAACTTCAAAATAATCAAGTTACTTTGGTAACAATACAATACCGGAACTCTTTTGGTTTTTGACAATACAGGAACTCTTTTAGTTTTGACAATACAGGAACTCTTTTGGTTTTTACAATACAGGAACTCTTTTGGTTTTTACAATACAGGAACTCTTTTGGTTTTCTTTTGTTTAGAGGAGGGCAGCGATCCGCCTACACCCAACCTCAAACAGATATGCTCAGTGAACGACCCAATCACCAAACATGTCAGGAGCTCTGCGGACCCTCTGGGGTCGACACCGAGGGGTAGAGTTCAAAAGAGGATGAGCAACTTGTCCCCTGCCCTCACTCAGTGAAGGCTCAGCCGTGTAGCAAGGCAGCTGGCTGCTGCCCGGTGAAACTGCCAATGATGGTGGTAAAGAGAAAAGACTTGGAAGGGACCCCACCACAGGGTCCTCTGTTTCTGGTGATGTGCACCAAAGGTCAAGAGGGACGATATCAACTTCCGAAGAGCTTATGTCTGACAACGGGGTGGCGCCTCCACAGGTGCCCACATTTCAGCCTCTTGCAAGACCCAGTTGTTGTCAAGTGCTGTCCTGGAGTGGTAAGCTTTGAGTTTGTCGTGATGAACAACTTTCATCTTCGCTCTCGGGCCCCTTTTAATTCGGTAGACCAAATCATCCAGTACACCCACCACGAAGTACGGACCCTCGTAAGAAGGGAGGAACTTCTGCACTTTATTCTTTACTCTTTTTGTGCCTTTTACTAGGAACCATACTGGATCACCAACTTTGTACTGAACTCTGCAAATATTTTTGTCGTACTGTCGTTTGGCATGCTCGACAGAGTTTCCCCAGCGCCTCCCGAGCCAACTGGTGAGATAGCTCGAGCCGTTCCCTTAGTTGCACAACATAGGTTGCCGGGGTAGCAGTGTTGTCTGGGTCTGGTGGCAGCCCAGCAACAAGATCCACCGGCTCTGTAATTTCCCGTCCGAACAACATCATATTAGGCGTCAGACCTGTGGAACTGTGCTTGGTTGCACGGTAAGCCATGACTGCATATGGGGTCATAATGTCCCAGTCCCAATGACATCGTTCCGCAGTGGTGGCTAGGATTTTCTGCAGGGTGGCATTGAAACGCTCCACTTGGCCATCTGACTGTGGCCGAAACGGCGTGGTTCGTGTCTTATCGATTCCCAGCAGCTCACACATCCCCTGGAACACAGCTGACTCGAAATTGGTACCTTGGTCACTGTGCAGGCACTGTGGAGCTCCGTACCTACACACCCACTCGGAAACAATCTTTTCAGCCACTGTCGTTGCTTGTTCGTTGGGAACAGGGTAGGCTTCCACCCATTTGGTGAAATAGTCCTGTACCACTATTATGTAGCGGTTGCGCCTTTCGGTTTCACTTAATGGTCCCATTAAATCAACTGCGATCCGTTCGAAGGGGGCACCAACTCGCACTGTGCCCATGGCGGCTTGAGGTGTTTTCTTGGGCCGGGCTTTCGCAGCACAACGGGTGCAAGTGCGACACCACAGAGTGACGTCATCCCTCATATTGTACCAGTAGTACCGGGCCTTGAGACGTGCAAGTGTTCTTTCTCCTCCAAAATGGCCACCGACTGGACCATCGTGCAATTGTTCCATCACTGAGGTGCGGTACTCTCGAGGCAGCAAGATCTGCGGATAGAACACCCTTCCAGTTGTGCAGTAGAATTTCCTCAGCAGAACTCCGTCTTTCTGGTAGAGCCTTTTCCACTGTGACCAGTAGGCTTTGGTGGCAGGGCTGTAGAGCGCTATGTCACCCCAGGGTGGCCTGCTTTTCCCCTCGTCCATCCACTTCCTCACCGGTGCTATATCTGGATCAGCTTCTTGGGCACTAATTAACTGCTCTCGAGTCCAACCACCGAACAGGTTGACTTGGGCTGGCTCACTCAGCCTGTAGACACTTGGACGGAACGCAAAGCCAGCTTGATTGCCACTGAAGGCGTCCACTACCCCACTGTTGGATGCTTAGGCTCGGCTGCGGGGCTGCCTCCATAGCTAGCTTCGGGCACCACTACCCCCACTGGAGGTTGCTCTGCGGGAGTTTCCCCAGCATCCTCTGAAAGTGGACTCTCCGCCATGTTGCACTGAATCCCTTTGTGCTGAAACTGGTTACCGAAGCTAGGCTCTGGCACTCTGCATGAGCACGACGATCCACAGGGTCTTCTAGAGAGCGCATCTGCATTTTGGTGATGTCTCCCTGGACGATGGATCACCTGGAAGTCGTACTCTGCCAGTTTTCCCAACCAGCGAGCAAGCTGGCCCTCAGGCTCCCTCATCCGCGTCAACCAGCGTAGGCTGCTGTGGTCAGTCCGTATGATGAACGATCTCCCTAGCAGATACTGCCGGAAATGAGAGGTGAACTCGACAGCTGCCAGAAGTTCTCGTCTGGTGGTACAGTAGTTTTGCTCAGTGGCTGACAATCTCCTGCTCCCATAGGCGAGTACTCTCTCCTCACCTTCTTGCACTTGGGAAAGGACTGCTCCAATTCCCCAATCACTGGCATCCGTGTCGAGGAGCAACTGGCCACTGTCAAGGGGATAACCCAGCACGGGTGCTGACATCAGCCGGCTTTTCAGTTGTTCAAACGCCTCCTGGCACTCTTCGGTCCAGTTAAAGCGTGCATACTTTTTGGTCAGCTCGTGAAGGGGCTTGGCAACTGAGGCGAAATCTTTGACAAAGCGTCGATAATACGAAGCCAGGCCGACAAACTGACGCACTTCAGCTACGTTTTGCGGTGTGGGCCACCCAGCCACCTTTTGGATCTTTTGGGGGTCGGTGGCAACACCTTTGGCGGAGACGATGTGCCCCAAGTAAGCCACTTGCTCTCGGAACAGGACACACTTTGAAGGTTTAAGCTTCAGGTTGGCTGCGCGTAGTCTGTCAAACACTTGACTAAGCCGCTCCAACATTTCAGTTCCATCCCGCCCCAGAACAATGATGTTATCGAGGTAGACCAAGCAGGTCTCCCACTGCAGCCCGGCCAGGACACGGTCCATGAGCCTCTGGAATGTGGCCGGCGCATTGCACAATCCGAACGGCATCACATTCCATTCGAACAGGCCCTTACGGGTGCAGAATGCAGCGGCTTTTCGTGCTCTCGGTGTCAACTCCACCTGCCAGTACCCTGATGTTAGATCTCAGCGTGCTAAAGTACCTGGCTGTGGACAGTGTGTCTAAGGTGTCCTGGATGCGGGGCAGTGGATAAGCATCCTTTATGGTTCTCTCATTTAGGGGCCTGTAATCGACACATAATCGCAACGTCTGATCCTTCTTTCTCACCATGACTATTGGTGCAGCCCAGCTGCTGTTGCTGGGTCGGGCCACACCAGTGTCCAGGCTCTGCTGCACCTGCTGGTCTGCTGCAGCCTGTTTGTCCCTAGCCATCCGGCGCGGTTGCTGTTTCACAGGCGGGCCCACGGTGGTGAGGATATCATGCTGCACGAGGCCAGTACATCCAAGATCAGTGGGCCCTGTAGAGAAAACGTCACTGTAAGACAGTAGCAGGCTGGCCAGCTTCACCTGGTCACTCTTGGGCAGACTAGCACAGCTCTCGTCATACAGGACCTGCAGATGGCTGGGTAAAGAAGCACAAACAGAGTTAATAGGTTCAGAGGCTAATGAGGCCAAAGGGGGCTGGGACTCCACCTTCCCCACCACTGCGGCTGGCTGTAGAATCCCTGCCACAGCTCCCCTCTTCAAAGTAACAGGTAAGGCACCAAGGTTGAAAACTCTGATGGGGACATTGGTGGACCGCTGCGCCTGTACAATGATGCGAGCCACCAGGACGTGGTGCTTTTCTATGAAACCCTTGGTTGGGCTCAGCATCAGGTCTCCCTCAGTAGTGTGGCGCAGATGGACGGTGCCAGGCACTACATACTCACACCCCGACTCCAACACCGTTGTGCGGGCAACTCTGACAATGTGTACCCGGGGCTGAGGGTTTTGGTTAAACCGAGGTACCTTTTCTCCAGAGAGGGTAATCTCACGGCGACCATAGTCCAGCTGGGCACTTGTCTGATGAAGGAAAGGGTGCCCCAGGATGACCTCGAGTGTTCTCTGCTGTGTCAGCTATAATAAAGTTCACATCGATAGCCCTTCTCCCAACTTGTACTGGTAAGTTAACCTCCCCCATGACTGCCAGACCACTGGGCCCGATGCCCTGCAGGACCTGCGCAACAGATGGCTCTATTGGGGGTCTGGACTCTGCAGGAAGAGAGTTAAAAAGATGGAGGGGCAACACATTCCTCCGCGCACCAGAATCAAGCAGAGCACACACTTCCTGTCCATATATAAATATTGCAACACACATGTCATCTCCCTGACTCGCAGTGCAGGTGACCACTTTACCTGTGTCAGGTGCCGTGTTCTTGATGACCGGCCGCCCTTGCTGTCGGGGTCGGCGGGGGGAAGGGCAGTTTCTCTGGATATGCCCCAGACCAGAGCAGTTGTGACATTGAACATCCCCCATTGGCATTTTGACATTTGTGTCTCTCTTCTGGCGCCACTGCTTTTTAAATCCTGGAGGCCTTTCTGGCGAGTTGATGGACCAAACCTCTACCCCCACTGGCTCCACACAAACCGGCCTGCTGTCACTGTCACGTACCACAGTGGCCCTGACTCTCTGATTTACAAGACCACGTTGGCCAGGCTGCATGAACTGTGTGACTGTTCTGGCGGCCCTCTTGGTTGTCTCGTGGCTGTGTGCAATATCATATGCTCTGGCTAGGGTGCGCGGCTGCGCTTCCAGTAGTTTCTGCACCACCTCAGCGTCGGCCAGGGCGTTGGTGAAAACCTCCACACTAATAGCGTCCTGCTCCAGCTCAGTACGGTCGGCATACACAATGGACACCTTCTCGTATATGTCATCCCTTAATAAGTGCAGGGCTTCGTTCTGCCCCCTAACCCTCTGTCTCAGTTCAATGCCGATGGCTGCCGCATGGTTGGACACGCGGCCCGTAGGCGGTCTCTATTTCAGCCACAATACGGCTGTAGCTCCAACGGTCAGACCTGGGGTTCTTATGGACGATAGCTCCAGCCGCGCCAGTCAGGCTGAACCTCAGTTGAACTGCCATTGTCGTTTCCGACCAACGGTTTGCCTTTGCACAGCTTTCGAACCGGTACATGAAGTCTTTCCAGGAACCCGTCCCATCGAAATGGCCTGGCTTTAATATTGGGATCCTCTCTTGATATCCATAATGTTCGTCATCACTAACAGTCCATTTCGACAGGCCTCTTCATCCACGAGCTAGCTTTAGCTCTATCCCCGAGCGCCGTCATTCTGCGTCCGACAAAACACAAAACTTTTTTTTTTTCTGTTAGATCCCGGACGAAGCCCCCAGTGTTACCTTTGCAGCTTTCACGCTCTGAACCGTGGTTAAGAGCGAGCTGGTCTCCTTATAACTTGGCTCGTAGCAGGTAACTTGCTAGTGGTCCGGCTAACAGAGCTGAAGCACACACTGGTCGTCGGCTAGTTTTCAACAGGTTCGGGCTTTATTGTTCACAGCGGTAACTTACACATTCACTGCATGAAAGGCACTTTGCTTGACTAGCATTCGCACGGACATGGGCTGCGTCACAACCACCTATTTCGCTTCATCAACCCCGACAGACTTCCCGCTACACTTTGTTTACACTCCGGAAAAACCCACTACGGAAACCCAAAAAGCCCAACACGTCACACATACGCGTTTCTTTATATCAACAAGCAAGAGATTGCAACACTTGGAAGCAACACACAGTCTCCAGGTGCAATCACATCCTCCCCTCCCTCTACAGAAAAAGGTTGAGAAGTATCCAGAGAGACAGCAGCAACAGTAACAGCTGGCTTAACCAGTTGAGTGTCAGAGTTCACGAGAACGATAAGGCTTCAGTAAATTTACGTGAAAACACTGTTTTAGCCTTTCGCCGATTTGGAGTTGCAATTTGATAATTTTGGTCAGTCATTTTTTTAAGAACAGTATACGGACCATTAAATCGGTGCGCAAAACGGAGAGCCAGATGAAGGTAACAAAACCAACACCTGATCACCCGGCATAAAAACACGGCATTCGGTATGTTTGGAAGTGTTTCTTCATCTTATCTTGTGCTCCGAACAAGATTCTTCTGAGCACTCATTCCAGCTAAAAATAAGCGCCTACGGAAACCATCTACATATTCCAACAAATTCTGAGGAGGATCCTTTTCAACCAATCCCTCCCTCCAAACAGAAAGTGGGCCATGTACACAGTGACCAAACACAAGATCATTGGGGCTAAAACCCAAACTCTCCTGTTGTACCTCTCTAGCTGCAAGTAATAACCAGGGTAACCCCTCTTCCCAATCACGATTCAACTCCACACAGTAAGCACGTCAGTAACGCTTTCAATGTTTGGTGAAACCGTTCAAGTGCACCTTGACTCTGGGCGTGGATATGGGCTTGATTGATTATGCTTGACCTTAATCACTCTCAAAATCTCAGCAAACATACGTGAAGTGAAATTAGACCCTTTATCGCTCTGAATAATCTTTGGTATCCCAAAAATCAGAGATGAATTGGGTTAACGCTTTCACCACTGCTTTAGTTGTAATTCTTCTAATCGTATAAGCTGCCGGGTATTGAGTTGTCTGGCACATCACAGTCAGCAAATATACATTACCTGATTTAGATTTAGGTAATGGACCCACGCAGTCAATTATGAGATGCTCAAAGGGTTTACTTGTGACCACAATAGGACACAAAGGCACTGGTCTCAAAGATTGATTCGGTTTCCCTGTTATCTGACAGGTATGACATGTTTTAATAAAAGCCGAAATATCCTTTTTCAAACCAGGCCAATAAAACTGTCTCAAAACTCTGTTGTACGTTTTATTTACTCCGAAATGCCCAGCAACTTCCCCGTGTGAAACTCGCATTACCACCTCTCGAAATTGTTTTGGCGCAACTACTTGAATTAGAGACTCCTCCATCAAACCTTTCGCACAGGGAACAAATTTCCTTAAGAGTAGTTCATCCTGGATAAAATATCCACTGGCAGCACTTCTTACCTCCTGCGATGGAATCACATTCTCAAACAATTGTTGTAACCCAGGATCGTTCTGTTGTGCAGTCATCAACTCCCTATGAGTAATAGGAAAAAGAGTAGACAAACCAGGCACAACACAATGAAACAGTTCTTTTTCTTCACAAGATGTCTCACGACTCCTGGAACGAGTTACTGCACAAGTTACAAATACCTCAGGGAATTCTTGCTTTAGTACATCAGACTTTTCCATCAATGGAGTGGGCACTACCACAGGTGGTGGAATTACCTCTCGCCATACCCTATCTCCAGCTAAATTATTCCCCAATATTATCATGACACCATCCACTGGCAAGGACGGACGCACTCCCAAGGTTACTTCTCCACAGACCAACTCCGACGTCAAATTTATCCTGTGCAAAGGGACAGAAAGAGTTTGTAATCCAATTCCCCTGATCAAAATGTTCCTCCCTTCACTTGATGCATCAGCAAAAGGCAGGACCGATTCAAGAATAAAGGATTCTGAAGCTCCAGTATCCCTCAATATCTTAACTGGAACTTTTTTCTCAGAATTAATCAAAGAAACAAAACCCTCCGTAATGAATGGTGCAAAGTGCTTTGTACTATCACTCTTTGACTCTGACACTGCATTCCCTACTTCCATAGAAGCACTACTAGCAAAATCATTCATTCCCCTAGTCTCCGTCAGCAATACAGGACTAACATTTGCATTTGTCTTACTCTTTGGACTAAATTTCAACTTTGAGGCCAAAATAGGACACTTATTTTTCCAATGACCAACAATGAAACAGTAATTACATACTAAGTCTCGGTCATTCCTCCCACGACCCTTCTTCTCAAAATTTGAAACATAAGATGGTTCGAAATCTCTTTGACGTCATCCTACTTTCACTAAAGTTACCATACTGACCCTGGTCGACCTTCTTGGTACACGTTCTTATGTGTCAATATGTAATCATCAGCCAAGACTGCAGCTTCACTCGGGTCATTTGGCTTCTTTTCGTTTATATATGTAGCAATATAGTCAGGAACAATGTTCTTAAATTGTTCTAAAATAACCAAGTTACGCAACTTCTCAGAAATCATCAACCTCGGAAGCAATGCACCAACGATCAAAATGTGAAACAAGTTCTCTTACCACCTCAGAATGTGTTTGGCGGTCACCTTTTCTCCAACTTCTAAACCGCTGGCGGTATGCCTCAGGAACTAACTCATAAGCTTTTAGGATAGTCACTTTTACCTTATCATAGTTCCTTCTGTCCTCCATCGTAAGCGCTGCGTATGCCTCTTGTGCTTTGCCTGTAATGACAGTTTGAAGCATAATAACTCGGACTGCACTTGGCCATTTCCCTTCTTCCGCTACAGTCTCAAATAAAGAGAAAAAAACATCAGGGTCATGTTCGTTGAATTTAGGGAGCATTCTTAAATTACCAGCAAAGTCAAAACTGCCAGACAGAATGTGACCTTTCACCACCCTCTGCTGGTAATAGACCATCCTTTATTAATTGCAAACGTTCCACCTGCAGCTCAAACTCCCGTTCTGATTGTTCAAGCTCTATTTTTTCTGTGCAAATTCAATTTCGCGTTGTTTGAGTAAATTATCTGTTCTTAATTTTTCCATCTCCAACTCATCCCGTTTAGTTTCCATGGTCAAATCTCTATCGTGAGTCTGTTGCATTTGCAAAATCTCTTTTTTCTGTTCGAAAGACAACCCTGAAAAAATATCTAACGGAGTTTTCTTTTCAATGTCATGTTTTTTCTTTGCGGGAACAATCAGAAGATTATTTTCAATTAAACAATCTCTCACAATAGAACGAAGTTCGTTCTTTTTATCTTTTTATCCACATCAGCAATTTTAAAATGCTCTACAAGTTCCCACAACTGTTGCTTCACAAACGAATGTCAGCGCGTCCTCCGACGGAGCTTTAACAAATTCTTCAACGGATGTCATTTTAACCCTTAAACTCGTAGATTTATCCTACACTCTCAACTTAAAGTAAGTGCATTTACAATTCCAGTAAGGCACAAATATAACACTCATTCACCGTCTCCCCTACTACCCTGCCTATCCACCCACTAAACTGCACTATGCCTAATCTTCATGCAGCTTTCAAGAGCAAAGCGGCATTAAACACCAGATACCGATGGTTCCGAACTGAGCAGTATAGCCCAATCCGTAGCCACGACGGTGTGCTTCACCCAAAAGCCTGCACAAAAATAAAAAAGGCAAAATAACAAATCAACGCAAAGCGTTGCTAATACCTACTAGGGGAAAATGAATGAGGTTTCATCTGTACCCTAATAAAAATGCTCTTACCTTCAAATGACGATTTAGCTCACAGAACAAAACACATTTAAATGTCTCTCAAAAATAATACGAATAACCAAGGATTAATTTGTCCAAATTATCATTCAACCAAGCACCTAATCAACCAAATGAGCTAAACAAGATCTAATCGAACAAACTCTCATTTGTCATCGAATTACTCTTTTAGACGAGCCTCCATTTGTTACGATTCTTCTTCAAAGATCGCAACAAAGAAAGGGAGACGCCACACAACCGCTACATAAATCATAAGGTTTATTTATATAAAGTAATTAAACGTGAGGTGTCAAGAGATCAGCATAAATGTTAGTTAGTATGTCAGCATGTATTTGTAAGTAGCAAACTCAAGTGTTGTCAGTTCAACCAAACATAACCAAACATAATCAAATAGTCCAGATCAAAAGATCATCATCAGGGGAAGTACATCACATCAGACTCTCCGAAGCGGTTGTGCTCTCCCGTGACCCATATGTCCTGTGAGCTCTCTGGAATCTCCCAGAGCCGCAACAACCCCAGCAAGCCATCGTCGTCTCCTTTCTCTGTTTGACCCAGTGTCTTTTAAAACACGATGATCTGGTTCAGGTGTCAAGCCACGCCCCCAGCAATCAGCCTGTAACTCGGGGACACACACATGAGCACTCACTGCACAACCACTCATTGAACCATCACACCATAGAGGATTGTACATTTATAATTGTGTTTTGGATGCTTTCTATTTTCTCATAGAAGTAATTCATAAAATCATTACTACTAAACTGTAACGGTATATTTTGCTCTGGTGATGTCTGTTTATTTGTTAGTCTAGCCACGGTGTTAAATAAAAACCTTGGATTATTTTGGTTATCTTCTATTAGTTTGCGGAGATGCTCAGCCCTGGCTGTTTTTAGAGCCTTTTTATAACGTGACATACTGTCTTTCCACGCGATTCTAAAGACCTCTAAATTAGTTTGTTTCCATTTACGCTCTAAGATACGAGTTTCTCTCTTGATAGCATGCGTAGCACTGTTGTATCAGGGAGCTTTAATTTTTTCTGTAACCTTTTTTAATCAATTGGTGCAACAATATCTAATGTACTAGTGAAAATGGTGCTCAAACTGCTAGTCATTTCCTCTAATTCATCTGTTTGTTTGGGTTCACTTAGCAGCTTAGATAGATCAGGTAAGCTATTTGAGAATCTATCTATAGTGGTTGGAAGGATTGTTCTGCCTGGTCTATAGCAGTACGTATTATGCAAGTCACCATGTAATGATCAGTGACATCATCGCTTTGCGGTATAATATCTATATCAGTTGGACTGGTTCCATATGATATAATTAAATCTAGTGTATGATTTAGACGATGAGTGGGGCCACTGACGTTTTGTTTGACCCCAAAGGAGTTTAATAAGTCTGTAAACGCAGCCCCTAAAGCATCATTTGTATTATCTACGTGTATGTTAAAATCTCCAACAATTATTGCTTTATCGACATTCATCAATAGATCCGAGAGAAAGTCTGCAAACTCTTTTAGGAATTCAGCATATGGCCCTGGAGGTCTATAAACAGTAGCCAAGGCTAGAGATAATATGGATTTCTTTCTTACATCTAAGAGCGTAACATTTAGCACAAGTACTTCAAATGAATTAAACCTGTGACCTGTTTTCTGAGTAACGTTAAAAATATCTTTATAGATTGTTGCAACACCGCCGCCACGGCCGATCAGACATGGCTCATGCTTATAACAGTATCCTGGTGGGCTAGACTCATTTAGACCGAAATACTCATTTGGTTTAAGCCAGGTTTCAGTAAGGCACATAACATCAAAATTATTATCTGTGACCATTTCATTTACAATAACCGCCTTAGGTGTGAGCGATCTAATGTTTAGAAGACCTAGCTTTAAAAATTGTTTTTGTTCATTGATATTTAGATTTTCTGGTTTAATTACAATAAGATTTTTGCTAGATCTTACACTAGATTTATTGTTTGGCTTCACTAAACGAGGAATGGACACAGTTTCTATATAACGCTCCACAATATGCATATTAATTAAGTTAGGACAACAGAGGCTGTGATTTGGACTTTTGATTTATTAGTCAAAGTCCAAATCACAGCCTCTGTTGTCCTAACTTAACAATATGCAGTTAAGAAAGGGTAAAGAAATACACACCGTCGCCCAGCCTCTCAGAAACCTAGTGTCAAACCTAGAGTTGCATATACCCCATGCACACCGTTTGACCATTTTAAACTTAAAATGACAAGAAAAAACTTAATGAAAACGTCTCGGTTACTAGTGTAACCCTCGTTCCCTGAGTAGGGAACGGAGACGTTACGTCAGAAGTGACGGAGAATGGGGGTTTCGCATAGAAAGCCAATCCTCTTCGAGTATTTAACAACGAGCCAATGGCATGAAAATGCCTTGGGGCTGCGGAATTTGCATAGCGTACTCCGTCCCACCGTGTGGGTATAAAAGGAGGAAGTGAACGCAACCGCAATATGTCTTCGCTGAGGAGCCAAGACTGAACTCGGCGTCTACCCAGCGGTACAGCAGAAGTGGCAAGGAGACGTAACGTCTCCGTTCCCTACTCAGGGAACGAGGGTTACACTAGTAACCGAGACGTTCCTTTCGTAGTCACTTCGAGTTACGTCAGGAAGTGACGGAGAATGGGGTCAGTGCCATCACGCCATCTTCAAGCTGTCTTCCAGTGCCCTGCGAAAGACTGGACTCCTGAACAAAATGTCATAACCAGGAGTTCCTTCTTTTACACAGGAATACCAAGGTACACTGGGAAGCATATCCCGGGTGGAACATGCTACCAATGCCTACCGAAGGAGGACTTACGGGAACACATGTGGCCGCATAGGGACTACACATTGAGATCACAGGAGCGCCAACCGCAGGTGGCAAGAACTTAGCTCCAGGGGTGGCAGATGGCTTGCCAAGGGAAGACACATGCTCAGAGAGGCTTACAGTGGATAATACACATGAGACGGTTACCGTAGGGGAACCGTGCACATGGATGCACCTAGCCGGCACCATAGCAACGCAGTGGTGCCCGCATCATGAGTGCTGGAGGACTCAGGGCTTCACGGAAGACTCAACTGAGGAATATCGCACTTATCTAGTCGGAGAGTGGAATGGCGAGCAAGCGAAGACACTAAGCGGGTCCAGTACTGGCGGAAGCGAGTACGTGAGAGGACCTGGCTCAATTCGCGATTGTAAAATCTCAGCGAAGGTGTTAGGTGTCGCCCAGCCTGCAGCTCTGCAGATGTCTGTTAGCGAGGCGCCATGAGCTAGAGCCCAAGAGGAAGCCACACTCCGAGGGAGTGGGCCGTCACACCAAGGGGGCACGGTCGGCCTTGCTGCTGGTAAGACAAAACAATGGCGTCCACTAACCAGTGGGACAGCTGCTGCTTTGAGAGAGCCCTTCCCTTCTGGCTCCCCCCATGACAGACAAAGAGCTGTTCTGAGGTCCTGAAACACTGCGTTCTGTCAGACGTAAGTGCGGAGAGCACGTACTGGACAGAGCAGTGCCAAGGCTGGGTCTGCCTCCTCCAGGGGCAGCGCTTGCAGGGTCACCACCTGGTCCCGGAAGGGAGTGGTGGGAACCTTGGGCACATATCCCGGCCGGGGTCTCGAGATTACGTGAGAGTAAGCCGGCCCGAACTCCAGGCACGCTTCGTCGACGGAAAATGCCTGCAGGTCCCCTACCCTCTTGATGGAGGCCAATGCAACCAGGAGTGCCGTCTTCATAGACAGAAACTTTAACTCTACTGATTGTAAAGGCTCAAAGGGGCCTCTGCAGAGCACTTAGAACAACTGCGAGGTCCCAAGGGAACGAGGGGAGGGCGAGGCGGATTTCAGTCGCCTCGCTCCCCTCAGGAACCTGATGACCAGGTCGTGCTTGCCGATGGACTTACCTTCTACTGCAACATGAGAAGCGGCAATGGCCGCGACGTAAACCTTAAGGGTGGAGGGCGACAGCCTACGCTCCAACCCTTCCTGCAGGAACGACAGCACGACACTGATCGGACATATCCGGGGGTCTTCTCCGCGAGAAGAGCACCAGCTGACGAAGAGGTTCCACTTCAACGCATAGAGGCGTCTGGTAGATGATGCCCTAGCGGAAGTGATGGTTGCCGCCACCGCAGGTGGCAGCGAACTCAACCCTGCCTCGTCCCGTCCAGGAGCCACAGGTGCAGCCTCCAAAGGTCGGGACGAGGGTGCCACAGAGTGCCCCATCTCTGAGTGAGTAAGTGTCTCAGAGGAATAGGCCAAGGAGGTGCTGTCACGAGGAGCATGAGTTCGAGAACCACGTCTTGGTGGGCCAATAAGGGGCTACCAGCAAGAGCCTGCTCCTCGTCCTCCTTGATCTTGCACAACACCCGTGCAAGGAGGCTCACTGGGGGAAACGCATATTTGCGTGGGCCCCGCGGCCAGCTGTGCGCCAGCGCATCTGTGCCGAGCGTGCCCTCGGACAGGGAATGAAACTGGGCGCAGTGGGATGAGTCCCGAGAGGCGAACAGGTCTATCTGTGCCTCCCCGAACTGGTCCCAGATTAGCTGGACCGTCTGGGGATGGAGTCTCCATTCGCCGGAGATAGGGCGGACCCGTGACAGCTCGTCGCCTGCCAGGTTCCGGTCTCCTGGAATGTACACAGCACGAAGGGACCTCAGGTGCTTCTGACTCCATAGCAGGAGGTGGCGGGCGAGCTGTGACATCCGACGTGAGCGTAGACCACCCTGGTGGTTGATGTACGCCACTGTAGCGGTATTGTCTGAACGGACAAGTACGTGTTGACCCCTGAGCAGTGCTCGGAAGCGGTGCAGGGCCAGGCGTACTGCCAACAGCTCGAGGCAATTGATGTGCATGAGGCGCTGGGGTCCTGTCCAGGAGCCCGCGGCTGCATGCCCATTGCACATGGCACCCCAACCCATGGTAGACGCATCCGTGGAGACAAAGATGCCTGGAAACTCGCTGAAGCGGAACCCCAGTCCGTAAGAAGCTGAGGTTCGAACCTCGGGAAGAAGGTTCGGCGGCACGCTGGAGTCACTGGAACTCGGAGCGAGCCGCGATGCCATGCCCACCTCGGGACTCGATCGCGAAGCCACAGCTGAAGCGGTCTCATATGAAGCAGTCCGAGCGGCGTAGTCGCGGCTGCGGATGCCATATTCCCCAGGAGCCTCTGAAAGTTTCAGTGGGACCGCACTCTTGCCCTCGAACTGTCGAAGACAAGTCAGCAGTGAGTGTGCGCGCTCGCTTGTAAGCTGCGCGACATGGCGACCGAGTCTATCTCCACACGCGAAAAGAGATCCTCTACACGGGGCAAAGTTTGCTCTTCTCCCGGTTGACCCGAAGGCCCAGACGGGCTAGGTGCCGGAGCACCAGGTCTCTGTGTTCGCAAAGCCGCTCTCGAGAGTGTGCTAGAAGTAGCCAGTCGTCATGGAATTCAGGGATGCGAACCCCGTGTTCGCGAAGGGGAACAAGGGCTGCCTCGACGATCTTCGTGAAGACGCGAGGGGACAGAGCTAAGCCCGAATGGGAGAACTGCGTATTGATATGCCTGGCCTTCGAGGCAAACCGAAGAAACGGTCTGTGTCGAGGCAATATGGAGACATGGAAGTACGCGTCCTTCAGGTCGATCGCTGCAAACCAATCCTGTGGCCGGACGCATTCGAAAATGCGTTTGGGCGTGAGCATCTGTGGACGGCATCCGATGAGGAGTGCGGTTCGAGACGCGCAGATCCAGGATCGGTTGTAACCCACCGGTCTTTTTGGGACGATGAAGTAAGGGCTGTAGAAGCCGGACCTCATCTCGGCTGGAGGGACCGTCTCGATTGCACCCTTCGCCAGCAGGGTCGCGATCTCCGCTCTCATGACCGGGGCGTAGCCACCGACCAAGGTCGAGCGAACTCCCCTGAAACGGGGAGGAGACCGTGCGAACTGAATCGCATAGCTGAATCTGATCGTTCTGATGACCCAGCGGGACAGGCCGGGGAGCTCTAGCCAGGCTCCTAGGAACTGAACCAGCGGGGTCATGCGAGTCACAGATGTCCCCCGGAGGGGCAGCGAGGCAGAGCGACAGGCATGCGCCCAGGGGTTATCCCGAGCGGGTGCGTAGTCGAGCTCTGCTCCTCGACAGTCGAAGACCAGGAAAGGACCAGCGTTCCACGGGGGTCTGTTCTGTCGAGGGTCTGGCGATGAGAGGGGATGGGAGCTGCGTGGTCAGAGGACGACACCTGCTCCCTTCCGCACCCTCAGAGACAGAGAGGAATTCAGTGGGGCGACACCCTTGGGCATCGAGCGCACTCATTCCGGTCTGTGTGCTCAGAGATGGAATGCAGCTCTTTGGAGAAAAAAGTTCTCACCCAGCCCTCCACCGGGGGAAGGAGTCAGGCCTGCGACCACTCCCTGAAAGAACTGCAAGCCATATCCGAGCTGCCCGTCACGGGAGCGACGCAGGCGGGGCTGGTACGGGCAGGGGCGCCTCCCTGCGACCACCTCCATGGCACGGCCCACTGCTGCTGGGGCTGGACAGGAGGGGCGTGGTCAGACAGAAATGTCTGACCACGCATGTGGACATCACCTAACTCAGGGAGCATGCGGTTACCTTCGTTGCTTGTAGAGCAAGGTAGGTGACGGCAGGCAGCTCAAGGATAAGCCCTGAATCAGCCCTACCCTCGTGCATGTCACTGTACACCCGAAAGGATGGCAATAACACACAGTAAGGTGGCAGCCTGTCCCGCAGCACTATAGGTCCCGCCACCGGAGTGAGCGAGGACCCACAGCACTGGAGGGGTGCCTAGGGTTGCCACGCCAGGTGGAGGCGCTGTGGGGACACCTGAGTGTTGCCACAGACCACTCCACAGGGGGAACCCCAGTGCACCCTAGACTGCGGCCTCTACGAGGGCAGAGAGAGGCGGAAGAGGCCACTGAACAGTTGTGAAAGTCAAAGGAGACTTCCACGGTGTCATAGCCTCTTCATGCGCATCCGGGTAGAAAGGATTTGGGTACGCCACCCAAAACCAATCATTAGCCAAGAGTGCTTGGGACATGGCAGAATTTTCCACACAAACCCAATACTCGTGGTAGCCCGGGAAGCATAGCTGTGAACTCTGAATGTAACTTGCTATGCCAGCACATCCGTTTTAGGACAGCGGCACAGACGAGTCAGATCCAAAGAACTCCAGCTCACCTTGTGATGCGACGATAAACATGATTTCATCAACTGGGGGACCAAATGAGAACGCGTGCTCTTTTATTTAAATTATATATAATATGTATATATATATATATATATATATATATATATATGCAACCGCGCACTCACTCGGGACCACGTGGGTTTTAACGTGAAAGACGGGGTGTGGACCGAGGAATTTCGTCGGTTAAATTCCACACCTGATGTCTCACAATCCATTGCGATGGTGACGTTCCCAGAACTTGACACACCCACGAGCGCCGTCTGAGCGTGATCAAAGCCCAAACACGTCAAACAGCGCTCGCGCCCATCAGCTGAATCTATCAGAATACCGCACTCAGAAATACACGGGCAGATCGTCTTTAGAAAGACGCGTCTTTAGAAGACGTGCCGCGTGCACACTCTTTTAGTGAGAGGAGAAACTCCGTGGATGTTGAAGCGACCAGGAGAGAGACACACACACTGGCAGACCACTGCTCAGATCGCAGGCAATGTGAAACTCGCTGGATACCGCCGTCACACCAACACCAGAGAGATCGCTCGTCTCGAAGAGGTGAGTCACAGTAGTAGACTCAGATGTATGGCTTGTGGAGTGAAGAATGCTCTTGGCTCCGAAGCGAAAACATACTGCGGTTGCGTTCACTTCCTCCTTTTATACCCACACGGTGGGACGGAGTACGCTATGCAAATTCCGCAGCCCCAAGGCATTTTCATGCCATTGGCTCGTTGTTAAATACTCGAAGAGGATTGGCTTTCTATGCGAAACCCCATTCTCCGTCACTTCTGACGTAACTCGAAGTGACTACGAAAGGTAACTGACAAACTGCAATGCATTTCAATGGACGTGGAAGCAGAGAATGTCCGAGTGTATTGGGTTAGCTGCGCACTGTGAATGGCTCATCGCGTTTGAGTGTATGGCTTAGCCATAGGTCAATTTGTGACGTCAGAAGTAGCGTAGTGCATAATGGCGTAGAGTAAATATCAACTTAAAACCGCATAAGTTGCACTTTACACTTAAGTGCAATCTGTATGTTCGCTTGGCCGGAAGCTAGATATTTTATTTAATAAAAAGTTTTAATTTAATAAAAATATGAATATTTGATAATGCTTTAGATTATAGCCTGGAAAGTACTGTGTAATTAAAGCGATTTAACAGCGTAACCTTTGGTAATTATAGTGTACCTATAACGTACTGACAATATATATGTGATTACGATTACGTCACTTTCAGGAACATAATCAAACATTAATTGTATCCATTGTTGAGGAAGAATAGCGTCCATGGGAAGCCCGAACACAGAAGACCTGACAGCTGCGTGAACAACACACTCAACGTGCTGGAGGCTGGAGCTGCTGAAAAATGCGCATGCACTTTTTTGCATTTTCTGGAGGGAGTGGTTGATGCAAATGTGTAGGTTAGTGACGTACCATAACCCAGCTGTAGTCCCAATCGAGTTGTTTTTGTAGGCAATAAGCCTTTTTCACACTTCCGGGTTTTGTCTTTCCGGTGCTCACCGACGGGTCTTACTTCCGGTGACAACAACAATGGCCGAGTCCAAGAATAAGTGTTGCTGTAGTGTCCCTCAGTGCAGCAATTCTAAGCAAAAACAACCTTATTTATCTTTTCACGGGTATCCTTTGAATGAAGACCAAAAAAAGAAATGGGTTATCGCTATTAGACGTGACGAAGGGTCTACGTTCGTCATTCGGAGAGGCAGCACGTATGTCTGCAGTCAGCATTTTACTGCTGCCGACTACATTCCAGGACGTTTGTGGCTCAAAGTTGGTGCCATTCCCAGTCGTTTCCCTTGGAACAATTTCTATGTACCCCCTCAAAGGCTGTCAGCTTTTGAGAGATCTGCCATTCGACTTGGCGTGGATGTACGTCTTCAGGAGCAACCAGTGGTCTCAGAAGATGCATCCAATGAAGGTTGAGGAACATGACTATGTGGCACGCCCACCTGCTGGTAAGCACTTATGTTAAATTTTGCGTGTGTGATAACAGTGTAGACTGTGCTGTGACGTGAAATACAAAACAAAACAAAAAACAGCTTAATTAGTTGCTAACTATATTATTTACATTTTTATGGGTGCATTAGATGAGGCTCTGCAGTACATTAAAGAGCTGGAGGCTAGGCTGCAGAAAATGTCACTAGAGAAACAAGCAATAATGAGCAGATTTTGTGTTTCTGATCACACAATCAAATACTATACAAAGTTTCCCTCACAGGAAGTTTTCCAGGTGTTCTGGGAGTCTGTTTGTCCATCTGCCAGCAATCTTGTGTACTGGACTAAGGCACATAGGATGGGAGAGGAAGCATCCCCAAGCCCTAGCCCTGCACATAAGATCCAGCTCATAGATGAACTGTTCATGTATTCCTGTCGAGTAGCTGCTGGACTGAGGGAACAAGTAATCGCTGACATTTTCGGGGTAAGCGTGGCCACGGTGAGTAGGGCCATTATCACCTGGGCTAACTACCTGTTCTTTGTGTTGGGTTCAGTACCCATTTGGATGTCCAGGCAACAAATATGCTTCTCCATGCCTAAGAAGTACAGTTTGTTCTGTCCAAACCTGCGAGTCATCCTGGATTGCACAGAAGTCTGCTGTGAAAGCCCCACATCTCTGACACTCCACTCAGAGATCTTCTCCAGCTACAAGAGCACTACAACATTTAAAGGTCTGGTTGTAGTAGCTCCATGTGGTGCAATGACTTTCATATCCCAGCTTTACACAGGTTCAATCTCTGACAAAGAGATCACAAAGAAGTTCGGCATTTTGGACCTGCTTGAACCTGGAGATGAGGTCATGGCAGACAAAGGATTCACAATTGAGGATATGCTCTCCAGTGTTGGTGCTAGACTGATCATTCCACCTTTCAAACGTGCTAAGCAGTTCAGCAAACAGGACTGTGAAAAAACACAGGCCATTGCACGCCTCAGAATTCTGGTGGAAAGGGTAATTCGAAGGGTCAAGGAAAACCACATTTGGGATACTGTTGGCACAAAAGGCATAAAGACATCTCAAACAATGTCATATTTGCATTAAAAAAGTCATAATTGACTGAATGACACTTAATGACAATTGTCATAAACATGCATAAAACCTCCTTCATATTCATGACATGTGTCATGTCATGATTATAAAGGTGTCATGTCAGTCTTACGCACACCCTTCAAGTAAAGCGTTACCGTACATTTATATACCACTACACCCCCTCATCAGAGAAGACATAGATTGTGTCAAGGCCTCGGTGCTCCTGATTAACAATAAGAGCTTGTTTGTCGTCTTTATCCACACTCCTTCCAAGCCCAGACACCTGCGAGATAAACTTAACACATCCACAACAAAAGGCCTTTGACATAGCTCTCATTACACCCCAAGGCCTGTAATTTCTAATAAAATCAGAATACCAATAATGGCTCCAACTATTAATATTATATACCAGTTGGCAATTATCCACTTTATTGCACTAAATGTAGTAGTAGCAATATTTTCCCTACTGCAACAATATTGTCCACAGTCTCTTTAACCTTATTGCCAACTATTTTCCATCCTTGGAATACCTTGCCACCTAAATGTTTAAATTCCTGCGTAGTCCACTGCCTGTACCCTGAATTAGTTTCAGCATATTGGAGTCTGGCTACTGCCCAATACAATGGATAAGGCGGCATGCATTTACCTTTATCTTCTTCATCATAATCCATCTTATTGTCCATAAATATGGGTTTATAAGATGTAACCTTATATGCCAACATCCTATTAATTACTTGATTAATATCCAGCCTTCTAAGGTTACTGTCTATTGTGGTATTTAAATAAGCCCAACCTGCGTACACAAATGACTTTCTCCCTTCAAAATGATAAACAGTCCATAGACTTCTGTCAACAGTTCTTCCTGGTCATTCAGTATGCCACTGACATTAACTGTCATTTTGTATTTTGGTTTAGGCACAGTCTTTTTATTATGATATTCAGGAATTTCTTTAGGAATAGCCCATATGATTCTACTATCATTTGCGTATCGCATTCGTACTATCGGTAATGGGTAATAACCTCCTAACCAGGTATTTTTATATTTTATGCCCATTCCATTATGAGTTTCCCTGTTGCCTATTTTAATCTTTTGAGCTTTCATACTTTTCACAGTAATGCTCTCCAAAATATTAGTTCCAATATCACCAAATAAATCCCACAATCGGAATTGTATTACCATTTGGTCAGTCTCAGTTCCGTTTTCAGTAATCACATTTTTCCACAATTCACTATTTCTGTCCATTATTGCTATTCGTAAGCCTTGCCATGTTTGACCTTTTGAATTTCTCCAAAAAGCCAACCAAAGTTTATTTTTATTTTCCTTTTCCCAAGTCATGCCTGCCCTAGCCATATAATTTTCCACACAATTCCATTTTTTAGAAGTATAGTCACATGGGCATATACTAGTGATATATTATTTTGCTCTTTCTACACAGTTTTGGTTCTTAATCATTGTCCTATAAGCATCTAAAGCCCTCCATCTCCAATGGGTGTGTAACTCCCAATTGTATTGGGTTCCGTCACATTTATTTAAATCCTTATCTGGACAGTCCTCCCAAAATGTATTTGTTGTAATGCTAATTTGGTAAAGGGTTCTCAAACCTCTAGAGTATCGTCTAATTCCTTCAGTAGTTTCCCCTAAACGGGTGGTTACATTATACCAGTTTATCCATGAAAATGGATCCCACATACGTTTTGACGTTTCATACATAGTATACTTGTTTCTAGTATAATATTGTTCACAGTTTCTTTGGAAAGTTCTTTTAGGATTGTACAACCCACATTGCTCTCGTTGTGAACCCCCTTTAATTGGAGTGAGTGGTGTTGGAAGAATTTGAGGTTCTCTATTTTTCATTATAATTTCTTCTTGATGATCCTGGTAACAACCGTGTTTTTCTCCAGGTCCAATATATTCTATTCCTTGTATCTTGTGCCAAACCCAAATTTTCCTTTTTTGTGTAATGTTGAATGGGTTTGTCCTTACTCTGCATTTCACTATGGTATTTTTCCCTACAGTATAATTTTTTACTATTTCCTCACATTGGCTACAATCTTCCAATGTTTTCCGTTCACATGGGCCTTCAAAGAATTTCGTTACTATAGTACAATTCTGAAACTTCTCTTACAGTAATCTCATCCACTACAATCAACTTCGTAGTGAAATCAATTAAAGGCCAAATTCCTGTTAAAATCAGAAGCTTTGTGACTTACAGTACCACTAGAAAAGGTCTGGGCAAACAGGGTTCTCTCCAACGTTGTAATTTCCTTGCCCATTCTTCTCTTTCGTCTCCGTCTTGTAATTTCATCATTCCTAAGAGAGAGAAACATAATAATAATAATAAAGAGTTTAGACCACCCCTCCCCTTCCAGAACCTTTTATTAATTTACTTGATTTTCAATTTTGTGCCAATTCTATATTTACAGCACATGCCAGAATTTGTGGTTCTGAGGTTGTGGTCAAATTTAATATAACTTTAAAAATTCAGTGCGTGTCTGTGTGCTGGCAAAACAGAGGTTTCCCCCTCCATTATTGGCTTCCTGTCAGAAGATAAGGCAGCTGCATCAAGGTTGCCTTGTCTCCAGAAGCCCATAGGCACACACAAAACTCTGTTTTCATCCAATTGTCCAAATTGGCAACGCATATTTTCATTCTTTTCATCACACTCTCCCCTTCTCGGAAAGTCAGAGTCTCGGTGATGGTATTTGTTTTCCTGAGTTATTTTCTAATATTGTTTTAGCAATAGTTCCTATCGACCAAATAATTCCAATTCCTTTATCCGTTCGAAACAATTTGCCTTTTTCATCAAAGCAAGTTTTCAGGCTTTCTAATTCTTTCCCTAGTTCTCTAGGGTCAATTAGCAACCACTTGCTTTGAACGTCATCCATATTTTCCTTAATACGGTATGACCATAAATAATCGACTCCAGAATTACCCAGCTGTTTCTAATAATTATTAATATCCATGTGCACCCCTGTACCTTCAACCTTGCCTTTACTAGATAAATCACCAAGAGTCTTATTCCAAGACCATACTTTATGTCTACCGTATACCAGCAAGTTACGTTGCTTTATGTCTTCAAGACATTCTTTACATTTAATCAATTTTGTGCCTGTCCACAAACATTCACAAGCATCCTTTCTTTCTCCCAGTCTTTGAGTCATTATCACTTCAAGTTTAGGGTAATTAACAATCTTGGCAGAGAACGCACAATGCTGCTTTTATAGCTCCAGGATTTTTGAAATATTGATCTTTTGGTACTTTGGGCACAATTTGAGGTTTTCTGTCTTTCAATTCCTTTCTGGATTTTGGTTTACTTTTAGCTGGCCCATCCCACCAGATATATTCTCCAAAACTACCGCAGATAACACACATTCCCCCAAAAAATGCTTTATCACATTTAATTTTAACGGGTTTACATAACCTGCCTGTTTGTCTGGCTTTTTCATGTTCAACATTTGTGGTTATATAGTTAGCTTCACATTTAGTCATTAGATTAGTCTCAATTCTAATAATACCGCTTTGATTGTGTATTTTCACTAGCTTAAGCAGTTCTTCCTTATCTTGTTGATAATTCTCTTGTTTAATTTCTCTTTTTGTCTCTTTATTTCTTAACCAGGGCCAAATTCCTTTTACTCCAGTGGCCATTTTCGGCTAGTTCCACCGTATGTTTATCAATTATTCTGACTATTTTATCCCTTTCAGTAATTAAATCTTTGAATGGTTTATTTGTATTTTATTGTCCAACCTGATCCAGACGTCGTCTCCTACTTGGCAACAGTCTTCTGGTTGCTTTTCCTTTAAGGCAGTCTTTCGTTTGATCTCTGTAAGATTAACATAAAATGTTAGTTCTTCAATGTTTTGGTCCCATCTGTCATGATTACAGTTAGCTCTAATCCAGCTTTTGATAGTGCCTATGGCCCTCTCTGCGATACCATTACTCTCCGGAACATGCCTCAAAGCCTTTGTTAAAAGTATATGTTTTTTAGTTAAGAAATCTTCAGAACTGTCTTCCCAACAAAATATGTGCCATCATCAACACGTATGCTCTCAGGCCGACCCCACGCTATCATTAGTTCTTCAATGGGCTTAATTATTGCACTTGCTTTTGCCTCTTTTAAAGGTTTTGCCCAAATACGTCCTGTAAAACCTTCGACTGCCACTAACAGTATTTGTTTTCTGCTTTAGATCTAGGGTTTAACGGCCCTGCAATATCTAAAGACCATTCTTGATTTACTCTTACTGGGGTAATAGTTCCATAATCACTTCTTATTGTCCTATTATAGCCTTTTCGCATGCAGCTGTCGCAGTTTAATCTTATTTCTCTATATTTCTGTCTCCAATTAGAAATATGTATCTTATTATCTGTCAAGACTTTACCGACCAAATTCACACTTGGGTGTCGAATTTGGTCATGTATTTTCTGTAATACATTCTCTTCTGTTTCTTTGATTATCACTATCCTTCTCATGCGTGCCAGCCTATCCACCTTCGTTATTTCCTCTGGCCAACTCACTGTCTTCTTTAGAATGGCCAGGTTAATGTATTACTGTAAGGTCAAACCTCCTATCATTTTCCTGAATTTCTTGCCATAATGTTGCGTGTTCAATTGGCTTACCTTTCGACTTGGTATAACCATTTTGCTTTCCAGGTTTGTAAATTTTCATTTATTCCTGTTGCAACATAATTACTATCCGTAACTATCATGGCCTGTGAAATTCCCAGTTTTCTCAAGGTCTGGAGTGCTTTCACTACCCCCATTAACTCTGCGTACTGAGCTGTACCATCCGTCACTCCCTTTTCTGAAACTCTGACCTTGTTGCCTTGCTTTATTATGAAAGCCCAATGAGCCTCTCTGTCCGTGGTTGTCTTAGAGCCGTCAGTATAAACGACTGTATTTTTATACAAATCCACTTTCTTTTTCTGGCATTTTTTTAACTCCTTATGCCTAATTACCAAGTCTGGATCTAGGAGCATGTTTTGCCATCGCTGCCATTGAATATTCTGTGCAGGCGTCTTTAACTTTATTTTTGGAAAGATGAGCCAGTACTGCTGTTTTTGTGTTAATAATTATTTTTTGGCCCCGTGCCAGACCTTTCAACTCGGAGTACCTTTTGCTGACAGCTGCAAGTTGCTTTTCCACAACAATGAATTTACTTTCTGGATTTTCCCAGTTTCCAGTCATAATCCTAATTGGTATGTTACTTTTTTCATTCCTTACTATTAATTGATATCCTATATCATCTATTTCCAAATCAGCTTCCAAATCCTTTTTATCATGTCTTCCTTCCATCTGTCCTGAATTCAAAATAGCTGCCTTCATTTCTTGCAAAGCTTCCTCTGCTTTTTTCGGTCCAATTTAAATGTCCCCCTCTTATGGTGGTATGGATAGAGTTTTGCCATCTGACTAAAGCGAGGGATTAAGTCTCGAACGTATCTGTCAGGGATCAGGAGACACAGAGTGGTAAGTTTGAATGGTTTATTGAGAGAATGCAGAGTGGATGGCAGGTGAGTAGTGAGCAGATTGAGAATGGCAGGATATGAATAGCAGTCACTGAATATGGTCTCTTATCTTGCAGATGATCGATGTGAAGGTGGACGAGGAACTCGATGAAGAGGATGGAGGATAAAGATCGGAGTCAGGTTGGATTCGGGTAAGTAGACGTTCGTAATGGTGGGAGTCTGTAGTCGTGTGTAGCGACGAGACCAGACGAAGACTGAGTGAAGGTAAGGGTTCTTCATAGTGCTGGGGAAGTGACTGATGATTGGAAACAGGTGGTGATGGCAGGTGAAGGTGATCAGATCACGGGTCAGGATGTGTTGTATGGAAATCGTGAAGTAGAGCAGGGTCAAGAATATCCTCCCGAGGTACCCAGCATCTCTCTTCGGCCCCGAAGCCTTCCCAGTCCACCAGGTATTCCAGCCGGCCCCGTCGTCGGGAGTCCAGAATCTCACAAACCTGGTAGATGCTGTCGTCTTCCGGATCTGCGGGAGGAGGAGGAACGTCTTCAGTACCAGACCCTGGGGAGGAAGGGAGAAGTGGATCAGTGTAAGGTTTAAGGATGGAAACATGGAATGAAGGTGATATGCGATAGTGATTCGGGAGTGCTAGGCGATAGGTGACCTCATTGATTTGCCTCTGTATGGCGAATGGACCTATGTATCTGGGACTCAGCTTGCGACAAGGCTGTCGGAGACGGATGTCCCGGGTTGAGAGCCAGACCAACTGCCTAGGCTGATAATGAGGAGTGGCAGAACGTCTGGCGTCGGCCTGGCTCTTGTGTCTCCGAACAGCCCGCTGGAGATGTATATGGGCTGAGTCCCAGACCCTCTCGCTCGTCTGGAACCAATGATGGACTGCTGGAACATCAGATGGTTCTCCATTCCAGAGGAACAACGGTGGTTGATAGCCGAGTATGCACTGAAAGGGAGATGAGACCGGTGGAGGACTGGCGTAGGGAGTTCTGTGCATACTCGGCCCAGGGTTGGTATCGGCTCCAGCAGTCCTGATGGTTGTGGCAATATGACCGCAGGTATCTCCCGATCTCCTGAATCTTCCGCTCAGTCTGGCCGTTAGACTGGGGATGGTATCCGGAGGATAAGCTGACAGAGACACCAAGCAGATCGAAGAAGGCTTTCCACACCCGTGAGATAAACTGTGGGCCTCGGTCTGATACTATGTCTTCAGGGATTCCGAAGTGTCGGAAGACTTGGTTGAAGAGGGATTCAGCGGTTTTGAAGGCGGTGGGTAGACCGGTCAGGGGAATGAGTTTACAGGCCTTGGAGAATTGGTCTACAACCACTAGGATACAGGTATGGTGGTCGGACTCAGGCAGGTCGGTGATGAAATCCACCCCTAGGTGTGACCAGGGTCTCGTGGGCACAGGTAGGGGTACCAGCTTACCCTCCGGGAGTCGGAACCTTGGCCATGGTACAGACTGAGCATCCCCGGACGTATCGGGAGACATCCTGGGTCATATTGGGCCACCAATAACGTTGTTGGATGAGCGAGAGGGTTTGGTGGCTGCCTGGGTGTCCAGAGCCCGGAGATGTGTGTGCTGAGTCCATGAGGGACAGGCGGAGACGAGTGGGTACGTAGACCTGTCCCTCAGGACCTCCCGGCGGAGCAGGTTCGGTTAGGGTAGCTTCGGCTATTTGTTCGTCTATACTCCACTGGATGGGACTGACAATTAAGGCTGGAGGGAGGATGGTTTCAGGGATGGATGGAGAGGGTTCTGGAAGGAACTGACGAGACAGCACATCCGCCTTAGTGTTCTTAGTGCCGGGACGGTAGGTTACGGTGAAGTTGAATGGAGTGAAGAAGAGTGCCCACCGGGTGTTCAGTCTCCTGGCTTCGCGAAGTTACTCCAGATTTCGATGGTCAGTTATGACCGAGAACGGATGTTTAGCTCCCTCCAGCCAATGCCTCCACTCTTCCAAGGTGAGTTTGATAGCCAGTAGTTCCCGGTTTCCGATGTCGTAATTCTGCTCTGCCGGGGATAGCTTTTTGGAAAAGAAGGCACATGGATGGAGTCGGAGTGGGGTCCCCTGCCGCTGGGAAAGGACTGCTCCTACCCCAGTGGTGGAAGCGTCGACTTCAACGAGGAAGGGGAGCTCCGGGTCTGGGAGGACGAGGGTAGGAGCAGAGCAGAAGGACCTCTTCAGATGTTCGAAGGCGTGGGTGGCTTGCGGAGTCCAGGACAGAGACTTGGCCCCGCTCTTGAGGAGTGAAGTGATGGGTGCACTGATTTGGCTGAAACCTTTAATGAACCGGCGGTAGAAGTTGGCAAAACCCAGGAATCGTTGAAGGTCCTTGATGGTACTCGGTTGTGGCCAAGTGGTAACGGCGTCCACCTTCCTCTGGTCCATAGTGATTCCTTGGGGAGTGATGACATACCCTAAGAACTGGATGGATCTTCGGTGGAATTCACATTTTTCCAACTTCAAGTACAGATGATGGTTTCTCAGGCGTTGGAGGACGAATCGGACATGGCGAATGTGCTCAGATAGATTGGCAGAATAGATGAGGATATCGTTCGATGTAAATGATGACGAAGTGATTTAACACATCCCGGAAGATCTCGTTCATAAATCCCTGGAAGATGGAGGGAGAGTTCGGACAGGCCGAAGGTCATCACAAGGTACTCGTAGTGCCCGCGGGGTAATGAAGGCGGTCTTCCACTCATCACCTTTTCAGATGCGTATCAGATTATAGGCACTTTGGAGGTCCAGCTTGGAGTAGAGTTGAGCACCTCGCAGTTGTTCCAGGCGGCGGGAACCAGAGGAAGGGGATATCGGTATTTGATGGTTGATTGGTTGAGTGTCCTGTAATCAATGCAGGGGCGCAAGCCTCCGTCCTTCTTGCCTACGAAGAAGAAGCTGGATGCGGCAGGGGACGTGAGATGGACGTATGAAGCCTTGGTGTAGCGCCTCCTTGATGTACTCCTCCATGGCCTTCTGTTCCGGGATGGACAGGGGATAGATCTTACCACGCGGAAGAACCGCCCCAGGCAGCAGGTCCATCGCACAGTCCCATGGCCGATGAGGTGGTAGTGTGGTGGCCAGCTGCTTACTGAAGACATCCTGGAACGCCCGGTAAGGAGTGGGAATCTCGGGTGGATCTTCGACTGGTGAACTCTCAGACGGAGGTGGATGTGAGGGGGACTGGAGAGAGTGAAACAGGAGAAGAACGAGAGCACTTCTGGATGGGTAGTAGACACTGGTGGAAGCAGTTCTTTCCCCATTGGAGAACTTCTCCGGTTGACCACTGTATGTTGGGGGCGTGTTTTTCCAACCACGGGCGTCCCAGGATGATCTCCGCAGTAGAACCCTCCAGCACCAGAAACGAAATCTCCTCTTGATGTAGATGACCGATCTGGAGGGTGATGTCCGGGCTGCGGTGTCCAATCCGTCCTCGACCCAGCGGCTTTCCCAGGATGGAATGAATCTGGAGAGTCTGGGGAATCAGATGTTGGCGGGTTTGAAGTCGATGAAGGGTGGACAAGGCGATGAAGTTGCCAGCAGATCCGGAGTCAATTAAGGCTTGGACTGGAAGAGAGCGGTGGAGATAAATGAGGGTCGCTGAGGTATATTTCAGGGAGGAAATAGGGATTGGAAGTCGGACTGTACTCACCGCCGGTCGAGGAGGACGAATAGGACAGGTGGGGAGTTGATGACCAGAGGCTCCACAATAGAGACAGAGGTGATTGGAGATACGGCGGTGACGTTCGGAAGAAGATAGATGGTGTGTTCCTAGATCCATGGGTTCTGGTGCTGGAGGGTTCACGCCAGATGGTAGACGAGGAGGAGGAGGAGAGGAAGATGGAGTATCGAGCATGCATGCAGTGCGGCGTTGGTCGATGCGGATGGAGCGCTGAATAATATTCTCGAGACCCACAGCGTCATCGTATATGGCAAGCTGTAGTCTGACATCGGGATTTAATCCATTGCGATAAGCTGTGATTAATGCTGGCTCGTTCCATCCACTAGTGGCCGCAAGAGTGCGGAATTGCAATGCGTATGCTGAAACTGACGATTTCCCTTGTTTGATTCGGATGATCTGATCTTGAATAGAAATGGCATTAGAGGATTGTGAGAACACTTCAAAGAAATGAGCAGTGAAAGCAGATAATGTTTGAGTTACCAAACCATGATCACTCCACAAAGCATGTGCCCAACGAAGGGCTCGTCCACGAGAAGAGAAATGATAAAGGCCACTGTGATGATCTGAAAGGTTCAGCAGTGTGGGTGATGGATGGAGACAAGGGGTCGGCAATGGATCTTGTGTGTCTTTTATTCACAAAATAAAACTCTTTCCACGGCGACTAAGCGCACTTCACACTAAACAAAACAGTCACTCTGTATTTAAACTCATTCCCGCTGATCACAGATTCCTCGTCACAGACGTAGCACTCTTTCCACTGTTTACAGCTTTTCCGTCGTCAATGAACAAGGGCTTCCTCAGCTGGCCACGACACACAAGATCCAGTCTCTCTCAACTGCAGCGTTTACCTGGCCCGCTTAAATACGCTCTCCACCGCCAATCACTGAAATCACAGACAGGTGTTCATCATTTGAACTTGATCCGCTTACCTCCCGCTCGGCCCCTCCCTCGCTCTCCCGCTGCAGACACCACTGAACCACGCCCCCCATGGCACATACCCCCACCGCCCGACTCAGGCCGGGGAGCCGTCCGGCCTGCAGCCCCCCCCCTCCCCCTTCTCCGGAGAGAAAGTCGGCCACAGCCATCTGAGCCCCCGGCCTGTGGATCACCTTAAACTTGAAGGGTTGTAGTGCCAGATACCAACGGGTGATCCGCGCGTTGGCATCCTTCATGCGGTGGAGCCACTGCAGGGGAGCGTGATCAGTACAGAGGGTGAACTCTCGACCCAGGAGATAATAGCGGAGAGTGAGGACGGCCCATTTAATGGCTAATGCCTCTTTTTCAATGGTGCTGTACATCGTCTCTCTCTTAGAGAGCTTACGACTGATGTACAGCACCGGTCGTTCCTCACCCTCCATCTCCTGGGTCAAGACCGCACCCAGCCCCCTGTCTGATGCGTCTGTCTGCAGAGAAAAAGGGAGAGCAAAGTTAGGAGCCTGTAAGAGCGGGCCACCACACAGGGCAGCCTTTATCTGGGTGAAAGCCTGCTGGCATTGCTCCGTCCACTGGACGGCATCTGGAGCCCCCTTTTTAGTTAGATCAGTCAGCGGGCTAGCAAGCTCCGAATAATCAGGTACAAACCTTCTGTAATACCCTGCTAGCCCCAGGAACTGTCTAACCTCCTTTTTGGTCTTGGGACTCGGACAGGTCGCAATCGCTGCTGTCTTGTCAATTTGGGGACGCACCTGACCATGACCCAAGTGGAAGCCCAGATACCTAACCTCCACACGCCCAATCGCACACTTCTTCGGGTTGGCCGTGAGGCCCGCCCCCTCAGCGACTTGAGGACTGCTCGCAAATGCTGCATATGCCGCTGCCAATCATTACTATAGATGATAATGTCATCCAAGTATGCCGCGGCATATGCAGCATGCGGCCGGAGAATCCGGTCCATCAAGCGCTGAAAGGTGGCAGGTGCCCCAAACAACCCGAACGGAAGTGTGACAAATTGGTGCAATCCGAACGGCGTTGTGAAGGCGGTTTTTTCTTTGGACATTGGGGATAAGGGGATCTGCCAATATCCTTTTGTTAAATCCAGCGTCGAATAAAAACGAGCCGTGCCAAGCCGATCAAGTAACTCGTCAACCCTTGGCATTGGATACGCATCGAATTTCGATACGGCATTCACCTTGCGATAATCCACACAGAACCGAACGCTGCCGTCCGTTTTAGGAACTAAAACTATCGGGCTCGCCCAGTCACTGTTGGATTCCTCTATTACTCCCATATCCAGCATCGCCGCTAATTCATCCTGAACCACTTTTTTCTTGTGTTCAGGTAACCTATACGGCCGGCTGCGAATAACCACGCCCGGCTCCGTCTCAACATGGTGCTGTATGAGATTGGTTCGGCCCGGGAGGGTGAGAACACATCCGCGAACTCCGCTTGTAGATGTTTTATGTCAGCGATCTGGGACGGCGAGAGGTGGTCTCCACAAACCGCCAGGGGGCAGGATTGCACTTTGATGTTCGCCTCTGGACCAAGATCCTCCTCTCCGCTCACCACCGTCGCCAGCATCGCTGACTCCACCTCATTCCATTTTTTAAGGAGATTGAGGTGGTATATTTGATGTGTTCCCCCCTATCTGAACGAGCAATCTCATAGTTAAGATCGTTAACCCGCCGTGTAACCATAAACGGCCCTTGCCACTTGGCGAGCAATTTCGAGCTGGATGTAGGGAGCAATACGAGCACTTTTTCTCCCGGTGCGAATTTACGTAGTTTAGCCCCCCTGTTGTACAACCGACTTTGCTTCTCCTGGGCCCGCAACAAATTCTCCATAGAGAGCCGCCCCAAAGTGTGGAGTTTTGCTCGCAGGTCCAGGACGTACTGAATTTCGTTTTTGCTATTTGAAGGTCCGTCCTCCCAAACCTCTCTAAGGACATCCAAAACCCCGCGGGGCTGGCGTCCAAAGAGAAGTTCGAAGGGGAAAACCCCGTGGAGGCTTGGGGGACCTCCCGTACAGCGAACAAGAGGGGTTCTAACCACTTATCCCAATTTTTGGCGTCTTCCCTCACGAACTTACGAATCATGGATTTTAATGTGCGATTAAATCGTTCTACCAATCCGTCTGTTTGTGGGTGATAGACGCTGGTACGAATCGATTTAATGCCCAATAATTCATATAGTTCGCGTAACGTGCGTGACATAAACGCCGTGCCCTGATCGGTGAGAATCTCCTTCGGGATTCCCACCCGGGAGATTAACTGAAACAGTGCACTCGCAACACTTTTAGCCGAAATGTTGCGCAGTGGCACTGCTTCGGGGTATCGCGTTGCATAATCCACCAGGACTAATGCAAAGCGATGCCCGCGTGCTGACCGCTCTAATGGCCCGATGAGGTCCATGCCAATTCGTTCGAAGGGGACCTCGACTAACGGAAGGGGGCACAATGGTGCTTTATTATGGGCCGGTGGGTTCACCAACTGGCATTCCTGACAAGACGCGCACCACCTGCGCACATTCTCATGAATGCCCGGCCAGAAAAATCGGGTCATTAGACGGTTTAACGTGGCTGCCTGCCCGAGGTGCCCAGCCATCGGATTACAATGAGCCGCCTGGAATAACATTTCCCGACGGCTCTTAGGAACTAATAACTGGGTTGTATCTTGTTTTGTCTGGGTGTCCTGGGTCACCCGATACAACCTATCTTTAATTATAGCAAAATAAGGGTACGTGAGCGGCTGTTCCGGCCGAACCTGCTGGCCATCGATGACACGGACCTGTTCAAATGCATTTTTCAGCGTGTCATCTCGGGACTGTTCCAGAGGAAAGTCATCACGGACCGAAAAGATTTGATTTTCGGTCGCGCTCGGTTCCTCTGAGACAGCCGCCGATGGTCCGGGCACAGCTTCGCCGGCCTGAACAGTCGCTCCCGCCCGTTGCTTTCGTTTTTGCCCAGAAACACCCGCACACAAACAAGCCAATAGAGACTGAAACCCCGGCCAATTAGTTCCCAAAATTAGCGGGTGCCGGAGGCGCGGATTAACTGCCACCTCCACACTATGCTTTTGTCCCCGGAATTGGATCATAACCGGCACGACAGGATATCCCATTATTTCCCCGTGCACACACCGCACCATAACCTCGCGGCTCTTATCCAATGCCACTGGCTGAATCAAACTTTGATGGATTGAGGTCTGGTTACAACCTGAATCCACCAAAGCGTGATATGTATCCCCCTCAATACTTACAGGTATTTGATACAGTCCCGTCTGATCGGGGGCAGCCTGTGGCGCATAGGGGACCCGGATCACCGTGTCCACCTCCATCACCGGGCACCTATCAATGAAGTGACCCGGATCCCCACAGCGCCAGCAGGCTGGCCCAGGCCTCCCCGCCACCCCGGTGGCGGGAAGCGGATCAAGGGACTGGCGTGAGGAGAGCGTGGGGCCAGGGACGGGAGGGGCGCTCCCAGACGATGGGCCGCCCCGGGGCGGAGCGCGCAGCGCTGGGCTCGGCTCCGGTGCCGGGCCCGATCTCCAGCGGGGCGCCGGACGCGGTGGGACGCCGCCTCGGGACCTGGGAGCAGGGACAGGGCGAGAGAGAGAGGGGGAAGGGAGAGAGAGAGAGAATGATGGGGGTTCGCCGACCCCAGGGCACGCTACCAGCTGGTCCTCCGCCAACGTGATGGCCTGGTCCAGCGACGTCGGCCGGTGGCACTGGACCCACTGCGCGGTCTTCCTGGGCAGTTTCGCGATGAACTGCTCCAGCACCACCAGCTCGATGACTCCATCGACGTCGCGTCCTCGGCCACCAGCCATCTGCGGCAGGCGTCCCGGAGCTGCTGCGCGAAGACGAAGGGCCGACCGGTCTCCCCCAGCTCGAGGGTCCGGAAACGCTGCCGATTCTGCTCCGGAGACCGGCCGACCCGCTGCAGGATGGCGCGCTTTAGGTCTTTATAGACCAGGAGGTTGCTGACTGGCAGTTGTTGGGCTGCGAGCTGCGCCTCCCCCGACAGCAATGGAAGGAGGCGCATCGGCCAGTCAGCTTCCGGCCATCCCCCGGCCGCGGCAGACCTCTCAAAGAGGTCCAGGAAGGCCTCCGGGTCGTCCTGGGGACCCATTTTATGTAGCGTTGGGGCCGCGGCCGGAGGCCGGACCCCCTGGTCCAGCCAGCTCCGGAACTGCTCGCGGGCCTCTCGTTGCTCCAGGAGGAGCGCGGCGAGTCGGTGGTCCTGCTGCTCCTCCAGCTTTAACAGGGCTTCCTGGTGTTGTTGGTGGAGGCCCGCAAGCGCCTGGATGATCTCCGCAAACGGCGTTGGTGAGGATCCTCTGGCAGCGGCTTCCCCATCCATCCCCAGGTTTCGGCACCAGTGTGATGATCTGAAAGGTTCAGCAGTGTGGGTGATGGATGGAGACAAGGGGTCGGCAATGGATCTTGTGTGTCTTTTATTCACAAAATAAAACTCTTTCCACGGCGACTAAGCGCACTTCACACTAAACAAAACAGTCACTCTGTATTTAAACTCATTCCCGCTGATCACAGCTTCCTCGTCACAGACGTAGCACTCTTTCCACTGTTTACAGCTTTTCCGTCGTCAATGAACAAGGGCTTCCTCAGCTGGCCACGACACACAAGATCCAGTCTCTCTCAACTGCAGCGTTTACCTGGCCCGCTTAGATGCGCTCTCCACCGCCAATCACTGAAATCACAGACAGGTGTTCATCATTTGAACTTGATCCGCTTACCTCCCGCTCGGCCCCTCCCTCGCTCTCCCGCTGCAGACACCACTGAACCACGCCCCCCATGGCACAGCCACCTTGGATCGCTCTGTTGGGAATAATCCCGGATTCATCTCCAGATATAGCTCGCACTGCAGCAGGAATCCGTTGCACTCCCCTCCTCGCCTGAGTAGGGCGCTGGTTGGGCCATGGGACATACAGAGGCAACAGGCGAAGAAGCGGGGGTTGAGGAGACGGCGGGCGGCGGTGAACTGATCCGGGGATGAGTAGGTGCGGGCGGTGTGTCCGCCGCGGTGGTAGGGCTGGGAGTGGGCTGTTGCATATTTGTGGGTCTGGTCTTCTGTCAGGGATCAGGAGACACAGAGTGGTAAGTTTGAATGGTTTATTGAGAGAATGCAGAGTGGATGGCAGGTGAGTAGTGAGCAGATTGAGAATGGCAGGATATGAATAGCAGTCACTGAATATGGTCTCTTATCTTGCAGATGATCGATGTGAAGGTGGACGAGGAACTCGATGAAGAGGATGGAGGATGAAGATCGGAGTCAGGTTGGATTCGGGTAAGTAGACGTTCGTAATGGTGGGAGTCTGTAGTCGTGTGTAGCGACAAGACCAGACGAAGACTGAGTGAAGGTAAGGGTTCTTTATGGTGCTGGGGAAGTGACTGATGATTGGAAACAGGTGGTGATGGCAGGTGAAGGTGATCAGAAATCCGGGGAGAGTGAACGAGTGGGCGGGGTGATGGTGTGTGGTACTGAAGCAGATGGATCCGTGACAGTATCCCACTAATACCATTGTTTGCTGGACCTGTCTAACTGTTTTCGGCATCTCGAGTTGGCTTACTCGATCTTTCATAGACTGGGTAACCCCTTGATTCCCGCGAAATCCAAAAGCCCCAAAATTCAACCATATCTGTCATTAGTTGGGTCTTTTTTATATTTAGTTTCAATCCTGCATCTGCAATTCGCCTTAATACTTCCTTTACAGTTTTTACATGTTCTTCTTCCTCGTCAGAAACTATCAAGACGTCGTCTATATAAATTTCAACCTCCAGGTCTTTCAGAATTTCTAGCATTATTGCTTGAAATACTACTGGGGAATTTGAGTAACCTTGCGGTAATCTTCTATAAACATAATGTTTATTATTCACAGTGAATGCCGTTTTTTCTTGACTTTCCTCTGCTAGAGGTATGGACCAAAACCCATTTGCCAAATCGATTATTGATAAAAATCTTCCCTCTTTTATTTTTTCAACTGTGTCTCTTGCATTAATCAAATAACGCCTATCTGGCTTCGTTAAACAGTTCAATGATTTAAAATTATTAACTAATCTAAAAGAATTATCTGCTTTAGGAACTAAGGCCCTGTCCCAATATCCGCACTTCTGCCCTTGTGCCCCTCAAATGCGCGTTCTCGCTAAGGGGTGCAAGACCGTAGGGTGTCCCGATCCTCTAATGTGTTCTCCAGGGGTGATCGTAAGGGCACTTAATGCACCCTTTTCGCAAGTGTGCATCAGACCTCACTTTGCTGTGGGATATTACCCAGAATCCTTGTAGTGTTGTGACGTTTCGAACAGCTAACCAATGGGGAGAACGGTTGCTATGGTGCTGTTCGGGAGCGCAAACTCCGACAAGAAAGGTGGTGAAGTGTTCTTCCAAGGTGGCGAAATGTAAAAATATTAGTATTATTAAGTTACAAAATGTAGTGGTAACACTTTACAATAAGGTTCATTTATTAAACATTAGTTAATGCATTACCTAACATGAACTAACCATTTGTTACTGTATTTGTTATTCTTTGTTAACGTTAGTTAATACAAATCTAGCTGTTCATTGTTTGTTCATGTTAGTTCACAGTGCATTAACTAATGTTAACAAGATTTTAATAAAGTAATAGTAAATGTTGAAATTAACATTACCAAAGATTAACAAATGCTGAAGAAGTATTGTTCATTCTTAGTTAATGTTAACTAATGTAGTAACTAATGAACCTTATTGTAAAGTGTTACCAATGTAGTTTTAAGAGTTTTTCACTCGAGAATATAGTTGTTTAAACCTCAAATCTGTGGTTTATTTATATAGATAGCGCCTGTTTAAAAAAATTGATCGGACATTTTCGGAGTTCCAGGTGATCACCGGGCGGCGGGCCGGTGCTCAGCGCTCTGTACCCCACCCTGCAACAGCCTTGCCCCGGCTAGTCATTCTGACGTTTCCCGCGGGCTCTCTGTCTAGTGTTTAAACATGAGCTATAAATCGGCTGACATCTAACGGGCGATCTTTGGTCTCATTAATCTATTAACTTATTTGTTCCCTGGCAAATCGTGGGGAAAGTGAAGTTTTATAACTATATTTAGACTATTTAAATGTAACGTTGTTACGTTAGCCTGTTATATTTGACTGAATCTTTTAACTTGCCTTATTTCTTGACTTTTACATCTTCTTAAACTTTTTAGGCTACTTATACTTTAATAATGGCTATTGTTGATCAATAAAACTGAAATTTAACAAAAGACAGGGTTGTGTCATTTGATTTCATATAAGAATATTTTAATATATAGCCTATATATATATAAACAACATGTATTTTTTCATGAATGGGGTGGGAAGAATTTCATTATCAATTTCCATAATAACAATTAAAATTGCATTTCGAATCGCTGTGAATACGGTAAGGCAGTATAAGCTCAGGTAAACCTCAATCACAATTTATCTTTGCCAAAACTGTTTTAATAATAATAACATTAAAAGAAAGGTTGGTAGCTAAGAGTAAAAAAAGATATAGATTTTTTCATTCAAAGGATTGTGTCATATTACAGCTATTATAAGCAGCACACACATTAGCCAAATTAACCAACCCTTGCTGATCACAACAGAACTGACGTATATTTTTGACGTGTGCAAAACTGTCCCAATTCTGCTCTTCACAGCCTCGGGCCCTTGCGCACTTTCTTCGCTAAGTGCACTTTCAACAAGTGTCCACTTCCAGGAAGGCCTTAGGGCTCAAGTGAGAATTGGGACTGGGCCTAATTGTATCGGGCTATTGGTAATAGCTCCTTTTACTTCCCTTATAATTCCTTGCTCTTCTAGCTCTTGTATTGTCTGTTTTAGTTCAGGTATTCCTTTTTTATTAATCGGGTATTGTCTTTGTGGTTTATGGATTCCTCCCTCTATAACATGTGCAAATTTATCACTTACTTTGCCGCAATCATTTTTACTTCTCCCATAAGGTGTTTTCCTCAATTCTGATATTAACTGTTCCGCTGCCCACTGTGATCCCTTAATGTCTTTCTCTATTCTTTTTAATTATTGTTCATAATTCACCTCTTTTAATCTTAAAATCTTTTTCAGGTCTTTTGCTGCCAATAAATTTTCAGAACCCTCAATCATAGTGATTCCATATTTTTCGCCTGTTTTTTCCCTTTTTACTTGTCCATCATAAGTTTGTACATTAATTGTACCAGTTTTGTCTAATGGCTCAGCTGAAATTAAGACCTCGGCTCCCGTGTCAATAAAATATTTCGTCCCCTCAATTTCAATATATAAATTTTCATCTTCTTCTATTACTCTGGGGTTACAAAGTCTTTCTTTCAGCTGGCCAGCTAATTTTCATTCTGTATCAGAGTCGATTTTCTCCTTCTTAACTGCTTTGTCTACACTCTCCTTTTGTTACAGAGGAGGCTCCTGTTCCGCCTTCTCTTCCGTCACCAGAGGGAGCCTTCCCCGGAATATTAACCATTGGCCTTGAACTCAAATTCCCATAATGCCTCTTACCTGGAACTGATTGCGCCTCACACCTGCACTGCATTTACACACACACATAAAAGACACCTCCACACACCACTTCTCTGCGAAGTCTTGATTTGCCTTGGTGATCATTTCTGAGCGTTTATTCCCTGTTTCTGGTTTTCTGGTATTTTGACTTTGGACTGTTTGTGATTCTTCGATTGATATCTGCCTGGCCTGACTCGGACTGTTCCTGAACTTTGATTATTGCTGCCTGCCCTGAACTCTGCCTGTTTTCTGGATTACCCCTGTTGTTTTGCCTGCATTGCTCTGTCTGCCTCGTTTTGACCCTGCCTGTACGACCTTCTCTAATAAAGCTGCAATTGGATTCTTCTGGTTCAAGTGGATCATTACTAGGGTTGGGTATCGGTTGGGTTTTATTCGATACCAGTACCTACTCGGTATTTTTTAAACGGTTCCGGTGCCTAAACGGTTCTTAAAACGGTACTTTAGAAAACGAAACCGCACACACTTTGTCAAAAAAATGGTAACACTTTACAATAAGGTTTATTAGTTACTACATTAGTTAACATTAACAAAGAATTAACAATACTTCTTCAGCATTTGTTAATCTTTGGTAATGTTAATTTCAACATTTACTAATACTTTATTAAAATCTTGTTAACAATAGTTAATGCACTGTGAACTAACATGAACAGCTAGATTTGTATAAACTAACGTTAACAAAGAATAACAAATACAGTAACAAATGGTTAGTTCATGTTAATAAATGAACCTTATTGTAAAGTGTTACCAAAAAAATAATACACCTTTATTTACAAGGCCAAACTGGACACAATATTAACTTACAATATAAATACAAGTAACATATGGTAATAATAAATAAAACCAATATAAAATAAAAGTTCATATTTACATAATATCAAATAAAACAATATTATATCAAACAATGTAATTATACTGGAGATTAATAGAGATTACTACCAGGGTAATATAATAGCCTATCGACATGGCTACAGGTTCCCATGTTTTGTCTGCTTTAACTAGTCATGTAAGTTATTTTGTCATTTACTAGTTAAGCTCTAAGCCAGTTTGATATTTCGTTCCCACTAAGTCTTAGCTACGCAGCTTTGAGTAAACATATGAAAGAGAACGTCTCTGTGTAACCCATGTTCTCTGAATAGGGAACGGGATGCTGCGTTCGCTGCCAAATATCTCGCGCTGCTTTTCGGCAGAGAACTCTGAGGAGCAGATGATGCACGCGCTAATATAATATGACGACGTGAGCGTCAAGGCAGCGCGAATGGTGATTCTATATCCATAGACAATATTCTGACGCAGCCAAACATTTCACGTGTACATTTTACGTGTGTCGATCAGCTGACGATCAGGGAGTCTCCCGCACATTGATAACGGCTCCCGGATGATCGCAAATTAGTTCAAATCTCCCAGAGTCTAGTGCGAGCGAGCAAGCGCGCGTGCGAGACAGATCAGACAGTGCTTCAATAAACCGTATAGTGCGCGCACGTCGGAGAGGGAGACGCCGAGAGACTGCGTGTGTGCGCCTCATGCCACAGACTCAGGATCGAAATCAGGCACCGAAATGTTCATTCTTATTCGGTCTGGTTACTACCGTTTACGTCAGAACCGGTTTCCCTATTAGAACCGAGTTTCGATACCCAACCCTAATCATTACACCTTTTTAGATTGCGAACGCTTCTCTGTCTTTTTAACTACTTTATTTCTCCTAGTTTTGTTCTTACGGTCTTCTATTACTTTACTTCTCTCTGCTGGAGTCATATTTTCCCACTTTTCTGCTGAAATAAAGCCCGTCTTTTGTGGGGTTCCTGTGTTCTTTTTCATCCCTGGTTTATCATACATTGCTTTCTTTGCTGTTTTAAATTCTGCTTATTTCCAGAAAACGTATTTACTGTCCGTGTTTCTCCCTGGAATCCTGTGTCATACTTTTTAAAACCCACTTTTTTATTTAATTGAAATCTATTGTTTTCCTTAGGGTTCTTATTATTAGGGCCCAAGCCCTGAAAGGGGCGAAGGCCCTATTGTTTTCCTTAGGATTATTTATTATTAGGGCCCAAGCCCTGAAAGGGCGAAGGCCCTATTGTTTCCCTTAGGATTATTAGGGCCCAAGCCCTGAAAGGGCGAAGGCCCTATTGTTTTCCTTAGGATTATTATTAGGGCCCAAGCCCTGAAAGGGCGAAGGCCCTATTGTTTTCCTTAGGATTCTTATTATTAGGGCCCAAGCCCTGAAAGGGCGAAGGCCCTATTGTTTTCCTTAGGATTATTAGGGCCCAAGCCCTGAAAGGGCGCAGGCCCTATTGTTTTCCTTAGGATTTTTTTTATTTTTTTCTGACGACTATTCGGGCACTTTTGGGGCCCTTAACGTGCTCGAAAACTCTTGAAACTTTGCACACGGGTCAGAACCCGCGGCCATCAGAGCCGGGCTGAAGCTGGTACCCGGATCCCTGCATCCCGACTCAGCTGTGCAGTGGTTGCTGCTTTCATTATACGATCTGCATATGCACTTGGATCTTCATGCAATTTCTTTCCTCCTACTTGCTTTCTTACTGCTTCTGTAAGATGTAATTCTAGCAACTTAGCTTGTACGCTAGTCTGATTCTCCTCCACTTCTTGAGTAGTTGTAAATCCTAGTTGTCTGAACGGAGTGGTAAATCCAGGAGTTGCTGGCCTAATTAGGGCCCAATCCCTGAAAGGGCGAAGGCCCTATTGTTTTCCTTAGGATTATCATTAGGGCCCAAGCCTGAAAGGGCGAAGGCCCTATTGTTTTCCTTAGGGTTCTTATTATTAGGACCCAAGCCCTGAAAGGGGCGAAGGCCCTATTGCTTTCCTTAGGATTATTTATTATTAGGGCCCAAGCCCTGAAAGGGCGAAGGCCCTATTGTTTCCCTTAGGATTATTAGGGCCCAAGCCCTGAAAGGGCGAAGGCCCTATTGTTTTCCTTAGGATTATTATTCAGGGCCCAAGCCCTGAAAGGGCGAAGGCCCTATTGTTTTTCTTAGGATTCTTATTATTAGGGCCCAAGCCCTGAAAGGGCGAAGGCCCTATTGTTTTCCTTAGGATTATTAGGGCCCAAGCCCTGAAAGGGCGCAGAGCCCTATTGTTTTCCTTCAGGATTTTTTTTTTCTTTTTTTTCTTAGCGACTATTCGGGCACTTTTGGGGCCCTTAACGTGCTCGAAAACTCTTGAAAACTTTGCACACGGGTCAGAACCCGCGGCCATCAGTGCCGGGCTGAAGCTGGTACCCGGGCGTGGCAGGGCGGCTCGTCAGCACCCCCTGGAATGGGGTCCGAACACCTGGTCCATAACTCAAACACACTTGCATGTAATAATATGAAACTCGGTACACATGTCGATAGCAGAATTTCATACTAGTATACATACTAGTTACATACTAGTATAATACATACTAGTTACATACTAGTATGTATTCCAAAGCAGGGGTTACATTTTTGCACGTCGTGCAGAACAACCCTAAAGGCACCAAGGTGGCGGTGCCACCGGCTTTATATATATATATACATATATGTATATATATATATATATATATATATATATATATATATATATATATATATATATATATATATATATACACACACACACACACACACACAGTAAATATAGCTGCGAGCAGCGATGGAGGCCAAAGCCGGCGGTACCGCCACCCCGGTGCCTTTAGGCACCGGGGTTGCGGTGCCACCGGCTTGGGCCCTGCAATCGCTGCTCGCAGCTATATTTATATATATATATATATATTTAGGGCCCAAGCCTGAAAGGGCGCAGAGCCCTATTGTTTTCCTTCCGATTATTTATTTATTTATTAGGGCCCAAGCCCTGAAAGGGCGCAGAGCCCTATTGTTTTCCTTCCGATTATTTTTTTTTATTTATTTATTTTTTCTTTTTTTTTTTTTTTTTTTTTTTCTTTTTTTTCTAGCGACTATTCGGGCACTTTTGGGGCCCTTAACATGCTCGAAAACTCTTGAAACTTTGCACACGGGTCAGAACCCGCGGCCATCAGAGCCGGGCTGAAGCTGGTACCCGGGCGTGGCAGGGCGGCTCGTCAGCGCCCCTGGAATGGGGTCCGAACACCTGGTCCATAACTCAAACACACTTGCATGTAATAATATGAAACTCGGTACACATGTCGATAGCAGAATTTCATCTATACCTCGCGTTCTTACTCTTTACCCCAGCCCAACAGGAAGTCGGCTATTGAGGTCTTTTTGTAAAACACATGCAATGAACTTTTAAATACTCCTCCTAGAGCTCTGATCCAAATTCGACGAAACTCGGTCAGCTAGAAGTCAAGACATTGAGGATGAAAGTTTGTGTGGGGATTTTTGATATCTCGAACGGTTTGGCCGTGGCGAGGAAACGAAACTATGGCGAGAAACGTGAAACAGGAAGTGTGTCATAACTTCAGCATACATTAACTGATCTGGATGAAACTTCAGCAGTGCGTTCGCTGTAAGAGGACGATCACATGGATGTGACTATTGTGAGTCAAAGTTATAGCGCCACCAACTGGCAGCAGGAAGTGTGTCACTTTCAAAATGCTTTGAAATCACCCTCTGTATTTTTACCCGATTTGCTTCAAACTTCATCTGTATAATGTACATACACGGCAGATGAAGACCTATGAATGGATTCTTGATATCTTTGAAACTGTTGCCGTGGCGACGCATCAAACTTTACCATTCTTTTAGGATGCATTCTTTTAGGGATTCGAACATTTGTCCATAAATCAAACACACGTGCATGGATTAATATGAAACTCGGTACACTCATAGATCACATCAGGCCAAACAACTTTCGTGCTCTAAGTTTTACGACAGTTCAAACGGAAGTCGGGAATTATGTTTTTTTTTTTTAAATAATTGTCCTAGAAAAACATCAAATTACAACCCATGCTGTTACCAATCACCACCAAACTCGGTGTGCATGAAGTCAAGACATTGAGGATGCTATATTCCGGACGGATTTTTGATATCTCGAACGGTTTGGCCGTGGCGGATTTTTTTGACTAAAAAGGACACATAAAGTGTGTTATAACTTGGTTAGTTTTACTGACAGTTACAAAACTTGCCGTGTATATTGTTCTATTCAAGCCAAACAACTTTCTAATTAACAATAATAAGCTCAAACCCACAGAAAGTCAGATATTGTAGTTTGAATATGATCATGCTCTTTCTAAACCTAGGCCTGTCACACAGTCTGTGTGTGTGAGTGTGTGTGTGTAGGGGGAGGGGGCTTAATCATTTCACTGTGTGTCTGGCCTGCTAAAGTAAATACATTTCTTAAGCCTGGTATTTTTTACATAAGTTTTTATTTTTATTTTTTTATAAGTAAAGGCATATAACCTGTTTAATTGTAGTGCATTGACAATAGTTTTATATAATTAGTGTATTAATTAAATTAACTTGGTCCATAAATCAAAAAGTAAGTAAATAAATCAAAAGGAAGTGTGTTAAAACTTCTGCATACATTAACTGATCTTGATGAAACTTCAGCAGTGTGTTCGTTGTAAGAGGTCGATCACATAGATGTGAGTCAAATATATAGCGCCACCAACTGGCAGCAGAAAGTGTTTCACTTTCAAAATGCTTTGAAATTCGCACTCTTACTTTTACCCGATTTGCTTCAAATGTAAACACACGCCAGATGAAGAGCTGTGAAAGCATTATTCAATATCTAAGATAATGTTGCCATAGCAACGCATCAAACTTTAACATTCCTTTTTTTTGATGATTTTGAGTCTCTTAGCGGCTTTTGGGGCCCTTAATGGGTTTGAAAACTCTTGAAACTTTGCACACAGGTCAGATCCCACAGCCATCAGAGCCGGGCTGAAGATGGTACCCGGGTGTGGCAAGGGGGCTAGACAGCGCCCCCTGGAACGGGGTCCAAAAACTTGGTCCATAAATCAAACACGCTTGCATGTAATAATATGAAACTCAGTACACATGTTGATCTCATCGTTTCATATATTCATATATTCTCCTCAAGCCGGACAACTTTCTAATTTACACTCATGAGCTAGGACCCACAGAAAGTCAGATATTTTGGTTTGAAAATGTTGAGTGTCTCTCTGAGCCTACACTTCTGTATGGCAAGCCCTTTTAACATTTAAAAGCTAAGTTTGACTATTCGTAATTAACATTGTAGATATCAACAACGTCTTTCTAGTCGTAATTACATTTTGGATAGTTTGTATTATCATTTAAGATATCTGTAACGTAATTGTGACTAGTCCGAAACGACAGATAGAGTATGGCAAACCGTTTTAACATTTAATCATTTTAACCTACTAGTCTCTATTTTCATGCTACTAGTACTTATTTTTTAGATACTAGTATCTATTCCATTAAGTACTAGTACTTATTCATTAGCTACTAGTGCTTATTCTTTAGATACTAGTGCCTTTTCTTTAGATACTAGTGTTTATTCTTTAGGTAGTAGTACCTTTTTAAAGATACTAGTACTTATTCATTAGACACTAGTCCTTATTTATTAGATACTAGTACTTATTCATTAGATGCTAGTCCTTATTCATTACATACCAATGCTTATTAATTAGTTACTAGTACTTATTCATTAGATACTAGTATCTATTAAATAGATACTAGTACTTATTCATTAGACACTAGTACTTATTTCAATGGTGACTAGTAACTATTCTTTTGTTACTACTAGTCACATTTTTTCCATTGACTTCTATGGTGATCTGTCATTCAGATATCAACTATTCAGTTCTGACTAGTATGTTAGTATGTATTCCAATTGTGGAATACATACTAGTATGTATTCCAAAGCAGGGGTTACGTTTTTGCACGTCGTGCAGAATAACCCAAAAGGCACCAAGGTGGCGGTGCCACCGGCTTTATATATATATATATATATATATCACACACACACACACACACACACACTAAATATAGCTGCGAGCAGCGATGGAGGGCCAAAGCCGGCGGTACCGCCATCCCGGTGCCTTTAGGCACCGGGGTTGCGGTGCCACCGGCTTGGGCCCGCAATCGCTGCTCGCAGCTATATTTATATATATATATATTTTTTTTTCTTTTTCTAGCGACTATCGGGCACTTTTGGGGCCCTTAACATGCTCGAAAACTCTTGAAACTTTGCACACGGGTCAGAACCCGCGGCCATCAGAGCCGGGCTGAAGCTGGTACCCGGGCGTGGCAGGGCGGCTCGTCAGCGCCCCTGGAATGGGGTCCGAACACCTGGTCCATAACTCAAACACACTTGCATGTAATAATATGAAACTCGGTACACATGTCGATAGCAGAATTTCATCTATACCTCGCGTTCTTACTTTTTACCCCAGCCCAACAGGAAGTTGGCTATTGAGGTTTTTTTGTAAAACACACGCAATGAACTTTTAAATACTCCTCCTAGAGCTCTGATCCAAATTCGACGAAACTCGGTCAGCGTGAAGTCAAGACATTGAGGATGAAAGTTTGTGTGGGGATTTTTGATATCTCGAACGGTTTGGCCGTGGCGAGGAAACGAAACTATGGCGAGAAACGTGAAACAGGAAGTGTGTCATAACTTCAGCATACATTAACTGATCTGGATGAAACTTCAGCAGTGCGTTCGCTGTAAGAGGACGATCACATGGATGTGACTATTGTGAGTCAAAGTTATAGCGCCACCAACTGGCAGCAGGAAGTGTGTCACTTTCAAAATGCTTTGAAATCACCCTCTTATTTTTACCCGATTTGCTTCAAACTTCATCTGTATAATGTAAATACACGGCAGATGAAGACCTATGAATGGATTCTTGATATCTTTGAAACTGTTGCCGTGGCGACGCATCAAACTTTACCATTCTTTTAGGATGCATTCTTTTAGGGATTCGAACATTTGTCCATAAATCAAACACACGTGCATGGATTAATATGAAACTCGGTACACTCATAGATCACATCAGGCCAAACAACTTTCGTGCTCTAAGTTTTACGACAGTTCAAACGGAAGTCGGGAATTATGTTTTTTTTTTTTAAATAAATGTCCTAGAAAAACATCAAATTACAACCCATGCTGTTACCAATCACCACCAAACTCGGTGTGCATGAAGTCAAGACATTGAGGATGCTAAATTCCGGACGGATTTGTGATATCTCGAACGGTTTGGCCGTGGCGAATTTTTTTGACTAAAAAAGGACACATAAAGTGTGTTATAACTTGGTTAGTTTTACTGACAGTTACAAAACTTGCCGTGTATATTGTTCTATTCAAGCCAAACAACTTTCTAATTAACAATAATAAGCTCAAACCCACAGAAAGTCAGATATTGTAGTTTGAATATGATCATGCTCTTTCTGAGCCTGAGTCTTTCTTGAGTCTATTGACACACAGTCTGTGTGTGTGTGTGTGTGTGTGTGTGTGTGTGTAGGGGGAGGGGGCTTAATCATTTCACTGTGTGTCTGGCCTGCTAAAGTAAATACATTTCTTAAGCCTGGTATTTTTTAAATAAGTTTTTATTTTTATTTTTTTATAAGTAAAGGCATATAACCTGTTTAATTGTAGTGCATTGACAATAGTTTTATATAATTAGTGTATTAATTAAATTAACTTGGTCCATAAATCAAAAAGGAAGTGTGTTAAAACTTCTGCATACATTAACTGATCTTGATGAAACTTCAGCAGTGTGTTCGTTGTAAGAGGCCGATCACATGGATGTGACTATTGTGAGTCAAATATATAGCGCCACCAACTGGCAGCAGAAAGTGTTTCACTTTCAAAATGCTTTGAAATCACACTCTTACTTTTACCCGATTTGCTTCAAACTTCATCTGTATAATGTAAACACACGCCAGATGAAGAACTGTGAAAGCATTATTCAATATCTAAGATAATGTTGCCATAGCAACGCATCAAACTTTAACATTCCTTTTTTTTGATGATTTTGAGTCTCTTAGCGGCTTTTGGGGCCCTTAATGGGTTTGAAAACTCTTGAAACTTTGCACACAGGTCAGATCCCACAGCCATCAGAGCCGGGAAGATGGTACCCGGGTGTGGCAAGGGGGCTAGACAGCGCCCCCTGGAACGGGGTCCAAAAACTTGGTCCATAAATCAAACACGCTTGCATGTAATAATATGAAACTCAGTACACATGTTGATCTCATCGTTTCATATATTCATATATTCTCCTCAAGCCGGACAACTTTCTAATTTACACTCATGAGCTAGGACCCACAGAAAGTCAGATATTTTGGTTTGAAAATGTTGAGTGTCTCTCTGAGCCTACACTTCTGTATGGCAAGCCCTTTTAACATTTAAAAGCTAAGTTTGACTATTCGTAATTAACATTGTAGATATCAACAACGTCTTTCTAGTCGTAATTACATTTTGGATAGTTTGTATTATCATTTAAGATATCTGTAACGTAATTGTGACTAGTCGAAACGACAGATAGAGTATGGCAAGCCGTTTTAACATTTAATCATTTTAACCTACTAGTCTCTATTTTCATGCTACTAGTACATATTTTTTAGATACTAGTATCTATTCCATTAAGTACTAGTACTTATTCATTAGCTACTAGTGCTTATTCTTTAGATACTAGTGCCTTTTCTTTAGATACTAGTGTTTATTCTTTAGGTACTAGTACCTTTTTAAAGATACTAGTACTTATTCATTAGACACTAGTCCTTATTTATTAGATACTAGTACTTATTCATTAGATGCTAGTCCTTATTCATTACATACCAATGCTTATTAATTAGTTACTAGTACTTATTCATTATATGCTAGTACCTATTAAATAGATACTAGTACTTATTCATTAGACACTAGTACTTATTTCAATGGTGACTAGTAACTATTCTTTTGTTACTAGTCACATTTTTTCCAGTGACTTCTATGGTGATCTGTCATTCAGATATCAACTATTCAGTTCTGACTAGTATGTTAGTATGTATTCCAATTGTGGAATACATACTAGTATGTATTCCAAAGCAGGGGTTACGTTTTTGCACGTCGTGCAGAATAACCCTAAAGGCACCAAGGTGGCGGTGCCACCGGCTTTATATATATATATATATATATATATATATATATATATATATATATATATATATATATATATATATATATATATACATACATATACACACATATAGATAAATATAGCTGCGAGCAGCGATGGAGGGCCAAAGCCGGCGGTACCGTCATCCCGGTGCCTTTAGGCACCGGGGTTGCGGTGCCACCGGCTTGGGCCCGCAATCGCTGCTCGCAGCTATATTTATATATATATATATATATATATATATATATATATATAGTATATATTTTTATATTTTTATTTTTTTCCTTCGGATTGTTAGGGCCCAAGCCTGAAGGGCGAAGGCCCTATTGTTTTCCTTAGGATTCTTATTATTAGGCCTTATATTTTCTTTTTCTAGCGACTATTCGGGCACTTTTGGGGCCCTTAACATGCTCGAAAACTCTTGAAACTTTGCACACGGGTCAGAACCCGCGGCCATCAGAGCCGGGCTGAAGCTGGTACCCGGGCGTGGCAGGGCGGCTCGTCAGCGCCCCCTGGAATGGGGTCCGAACACCTGGTCCATAACTCAAACACACTTGCATGTAATAATATGAAACTCGGTACACATGTCAATAGCAGAATTTCATCTATACCTCGCGTTCTTACTCTTTACCCCAGCCCAACAGGAAGTCGGCTATTGAGGTTTTTTTGTAAAACACACGCAATGAACTTTTAAATACTCCTCCTAGAGCTCTGATCCAAATTCGACGAAACTCGGTCAGCGTGAAGTCAAGACATTGAGGATGAAAGTTTGTGTGGGGATTTTTGATATCTCGAACGGTTTGGCCGTGGCGAGGAAACGAAACTATGGCGAGAAACGTGAAACAGGAAGTGTGTCATAACTTCAGCATACATTAACTGATCTGGATGAAACTTCAGCAGTGCGTTCGCTGTAAGAGGACGATCACATGGATGTGACTATTGTGAGTCAAAGTTATAGCGCCACCAACTGGCAGCAGGAAGTGTGTCACTTTCAAAATGCTTTGAAATCACCCTCTTATTTTTACCCGATTTGCTTCAAACTTCATCTGTATAATGTAAATACACGGCAGATGAAGACCTATGAATGGATTCTTGATATCTTTGAAACTGTTGCCGTGGCGACGCATCAAACTTTACCATTCTTTTAGGATGCATTCTTTTAGGGATTCGAACATTTGTCCATAAATCAAACACACGTGCATGGGATTAATATGAAACTCGGTACACTCATAGATCACATCAGGCCAAACAACTTTCGTGCTCTAAGTTTTACGACAGTTCAAACGGAAGTCGGGAATTATGTTTTTTTTTTTTAAATAAATGTCCTAGAAAAACATCAAATTACAACCCATGCTGTTACCAATCACCACCAAACTCGGTGTGCATGAAGTCAAGACATTGAGGATGCTAAATTCCGGACGGATTTGTGATATCTCGAACGGTTTGGCCGTGGCGGATTTTTTTGACTAAAAAAGGACACATAAAGTGTGTTATAACTTGGTTAGTTTTACTGACAGTTACAAAACTTGCCGTGTATATTGTTCTATTCAAGCCAAACAACTTTCTAATTAACAATAATAAGCTCAAACCCACAGAAAGTCAGATATTGTAGTTTGAATATGATCATGCTCTTTCTGAGCCTAGGCCTGTCTTTGCCTTTGAGTCTCTGACACACAGTCTCTGTGTGTGTGTGTGTGTGTGTGTGTGTTGTGTTGTGTGTGTGTGTGTGTGTGTGTGTGTGTGTGTGTGTGTGTGTGTGTGTGTGTGTGTGTGTGTGTGTGTGTGTGTGTGTGTGTGTGTAGGGGGAGGGGGCTTAATCATTTCACTGTGTGTCTGGCCTGCTAAAGTAAATACATTTCTTAAGCCTGGTATTTTTTAAATAAGTTTTTATTTTTATTTTTTTATAAGTAAAGGCATATAACCTGTTTAATTTGTAGTGCATTGACAATAGTTTTATATAATTAGTGTATTAATTAAATTAACTTGGTCCATAAATCAAAAGTAAGTAAATAAATCAAAAAGGAAGTGTGTTAAAACTTCTGCATACATTAACTGATCTTGATGAAACTTCAGCAGTGTGTTCGTTGTAAGAGGCCGATCACATGGATGTGACTATTGTGAGTCAAATATATAGTGCCACCAACTGGCAGCAGAAAGTGTTTCACTTTCAAAATGCTTTGAAATCACACTCTTAACTTTTACCCGATTTGCTTCAAACTTCATCTGTATAATGTAAACACACGCCAGATGAAGAGCTGTGAAAGCATTATTCAATATCTAAGATAATGTTGCCATAGCAACGCATCAAACTTTAACATTCCTTTTTTTTGATGATTTTGAGTCTCTTAGCGGCTTTTGGGGCCCTTAATGGGTTTGAAAACTCTTGAAACTTTGCACACAGGTCAGATCCCACAGCCATCAGAGCCGGGCTGAAGATGGTACCCGGGTGTGGCAAGGGGGCTAGACAGCGCCCCCTGGAACGGGGTCCAAAAACTTGGTCCATAAATCAAACACGCTTGCATGTAATAATATGAAACTCAGTACACATGTTGATCTCATCGTTTCATATATTCATATATTCTCCTCAAGCCGGACAACTTTCTAATTTACACTCATGAGCTAGGACCCACAGAAAGTCAGATATTTTGGTTTGAAAATGTTGAGTGTCTCTCTGAGCCTACACTTCTGTATGGCAAGCCCTTTTAACATTTAAAAGCTAAGTTTGACTATTCGTAATTAACATTGTAGATATCAACAACGTCTTTCTAGTCGTAATTACATTTTGGATAGTTTGTATTATCATTTAAGATATCTGTAACGTAATTGTGACTAGTCGAAACGACAGATAGAGTATGGCAAACCGTTTTAACATTTAATCATTTTAACCTACTAGTCTCTATTTTCATGCTACTAGTACTTATTTTTTAGATACTAGTATCTATTCCATTAAGTACTAGTACTTATTCATTAGCTACTAGTGCTTATTCTTTAGATACTAGTGCCTTTTCTTTAGATACTAGTGTTTATTCTTTAGGTACTAGTACCTTTTTAAAGATACTAGTACTTATTCATTAGACACTAGTCCTTATTTATTAGATACTAGTACTTATTCATTAGATGCTAGTCCTTATTCATTACATACCAATGCTTATTAATTAGTTACTAGTACTTATTCATTAGATACTAGTACCTATTAAATAGATACTAGTACTTATTCATTAGACACTAGTACTTATTTCAATGGTGACTAGTAACTATTCTTTTGTTACTAGTCACATTTTTTCCATTGACTTCTATGGTGATCTGTCATTCAGATATCAACTATTCAGTTCTGACTAGTATGTTAGTATGTATTCCAATTGTGGAATACATACTAGTATGTATTCCAAAAGCAGGGGTTACGTTTTTGCACGTCGTGCAGAATAACCCTAAAGGCACCAAGGTGGCGGTGCCACCGGCTTTATATATATATATATACACACACACACACATACACACACACACACACACACACACACATATATAGCTGCGAGCAGCGATGGAGGGCCAAAGCCGGCGGTACCGCCATCCCGGTGCCTTTAGGCACCGGGGTTGCGGTGCCACCGGCTTGGGCCTCGCGATCGCTGCTCGCAGCTATATTTTTATAGGCCCAAGCCTAAAGGTGCAGAGCCCTATTGTTTTCCTTCCGATTATTTTTTATTTTTTTTTTTTTTTTTTTTTTCTAGCGACTATTCGGGCACTTTTGGGGCCCTTAACATGCTCGAAAACTCTTGAAACTTTGCACACGGGTCAGAACCCGCGGCCATCAGAGCCGGGCTGAAGCTGGTACCCGGGCGTGGCAGGGCGGCTCGTCAGCGCCCCTGGAATGGGGTCCGACACCTGGTCCATAACTCAAACACACTTGCATGTAATAATATGAAACTCGGTACACATGTCGATAGCAGAATTTCATCTATACCTCGCGTTCTTACTTTTTACCCCAGCCCAACAGGAAGTCGGCTATTGAGGTTTTTTTGTAAAACACACGCAATGAACTTTTAAATACTCCTCCTAGAGCTCTGATCCAAATTCGACGAAACTCGGTCAGCGTGAAGTCAAGACATTGAGGATGAAAGTTTGTGTGGGGATTTTTGATATCTCGAACGGTTTGGCCGTGGCGAGGAAACGAAACTATGGCGAGAAACGTGAAACAGGAAGTGTGTCATAACTTCAGCATACATTAACTGATCTGGATGAAACTTCAGCAGTGCGTTCGCTGTAAGAGGACGATCACATGGATGTGACTATTGTGAGTCAAAGTTATAGCGCCACCAACTGGCAGCAGGAAGTGTGTCACTTTCAAAATGCTTTGAAATCACCCTCTTATTTTTACCCGATTTGCTTCAAACTTCATCTGTATAATGTACATACACGGCAGATGAAGACCTATGAATGGATTCTTGATATCTTTGAAACTGTTGCCGTGGCGACGCATCAAACTTTACCATTCTTTTAGGATGCATTCTTTTAGGGATTCGAACATTTGTCCATAAATCAAACACACGTGCATGGATTAATATGAAACTCGGTACACTCATAGATCACATCAGGCCAAACAACTTTCGTGCTCTAAGTTTTACGACAGTTCAAACGGAAGTCGGGAATTATGTTTTTTTTTTTTAAATAATTGTCCTAGAAAAACATCAAATTACAACCCATGCTGTTACCAATCACCACCAAACTCGGTGTGCATGAAGTCAAGACATTGAGGATGCTAAATTCCGGACGGATTTGTGATATCTCGAACGGTTTGGCCGTGGCGGATTTTTTTGACTAAAAAAGGACACATAAAGTGTGTTATAACTTGGTTAGTTTTACTGACAGTTACAAAACTTGCCGTGTATATTGTTCTATTCAAGCCAAACAACTTTCTAATTAACAATAATAAGCTCAAACCCACAGAAAGTCAGATATTGTAGTTTGAATATGATCATGCTCTTTCTGAGCCTAGGCCTGTCACACAGTCTGTGTGTGTGTGTGATTGAGTCTTTGCACACAGTCTCTGTGTGTGTGTGTAGGGGGAGGGGGCTTAATCATTTCACTGTGTGTCTGGCCTGCTAAAGTAAATACATTTCTTAAGCCTGGTATTTTTTAAATAAGTTTTTATTTTTATTTTTTTATAAGTAAAGGCATATAACCTGTTTAATTGTAGTGCATTGACAATAGTTTTATATAATTAGTGTATTAATTAAATTAACTTGGTCCATAAATCAAAAAGTAAGTAAATAAATCAAAAAGGAAGTGTGTTAAAACTTCTGCATACATTAACTGATCTTGATGAAACTTCAGCAGTGTGTTCGTTGTAAGAGGCCGATCACATGGATGTGACTATTGTGAGTCAAATATATAGCGCCACCAACTGGCAGCAGAAAGTGTTTCACTTTCAAAATGCTTTGAAATCACACTCTTACTTTTACCCGATTTGCTTCAAACTTCATCTGTATAATGTAAACACACGCCAGATGAAGAGCTGTGAAAGCATTATTCAATATCTAAGATAATGTTGCCATAGCAACGCATCAAACTTTAACATTCCTTTTTTTTGATGATTTTGAGTCTCTTAGCGGCTTTTGGGGCCCTTAATGGGTTTGAAAACTCTTGAAACTTTGCACACAGGTCAGATCCCACAGCCATCAGAGCCGGGCTGAAGATGGTACCCGGGTGTGGCAAGGGGGCTAGACAGCGCCCCCTGGAACGGGGTCCAAAAACTTGGTCCATAAATCAAACACGCTTGCATGTAATAATATGAAACTCAGTACACATGTTGATCTCATCGTTTCATATATTCATATATTCTCCTCAAGCCGGACAACTTTCTAATTTACACTCATGAGCTAGGACCCACAGAAAGTCAGATATTTTGGTTTGAAAATGTTGAGTGTCTCTCTGAGCCTACACTTCTGTATGGCAAGCCCTTTTAACATTTAAAAGCTAAGTTTGACTATTCGTAATTAACATTGTAGATATCAACAACGTCTTTCTAGTCGTAATTACATTTTGGATAGTTTGTATTATCATTTAAGATATCTGTAACGTAATTGTGACTAGTCGAAACGACAGATAGAGTATGGCAAGCCGTTTTAACATTTAATCATTTTAACCTACTAGTCTCTATTTTCATGCTACTAGTACTTATTTTTTAGATACTAGTATCTATTCCATTAAGTACTAGTACTTATTCATTAGCTACTAGTGCTTATTCTTTAGATACTAGTGCCTTTTCTTTAGATACTAGTGTTTATTCTTTAGGTACTAGTACCTTTTTAAAGATACTAGTACTTATTCATTAGACACTAGTCCTTATTTATTAGATACTAGTACTTATTCATTAGATGCTAGTCCTTATTCATTACATACCAATGCTTATTAATTAGTTACTAGTACTTATTCATTAGATACTAGTACCTATTAAATAGATACTAGTACTTATTCATTAGACACTAGTACTTATTTCAATGGTGACTAGTAACTATTCTTTTGTTACTTAGTCACATTTTTTCCATTGACTTCTATGGTGATCTGTCATTCAGATATCAACTATTCAGTTCTGACTAGTATGTTAGTATGTATTCCAATTGTGGAATACATACTAGTATGTATTCCAAAGCGGGGTTACGTTCCGTACGTCGTGGCAAAAGGAACCCTGAAGGCACGCAAGGTGGCGGTGCCACCGGCTTCATATATATGTATGTATATATATATATATATATGTATGTATATATATATATATATATATATATATATACACACACACACACACACACATATATATATGTACATGTATACGTACATGCGAATGTAGCCCGAGCAGCGCGAAGGGCCAAAGCCGGCGGTACTGCCATCTCCCGGTGCCTTTAGGTAACTAAAGGCACCGGGGGGTTGCGCGTGCCACCGGCCTGGGCGCCGCGATCCGCTGCTCGCAGCTATATATTTAGGGCCCAAGCCCTCAAAGGGGCGAGGGCCCTTTTGTTTTCCTTAGGATTATTTCATGATTAGGGCCAAAGCCCTGAAAGGGCGAAGGCCCTATTGTTTTCCTTAGATAATCTTATTATTAGGGCCCAGGCCCTGAAAGGGCGAAGGCCCTATTGTTTTCCTTAGAAGTCTTATTATTCTTCTTATTATTATTATTCCGCTGACCTTTTTGGCACTTTTGGGGCCCTTAACATGCTCGAAAACTCTTGAAACTTTGCACACGGGTCAGAACCCGCGGCCATCAGAGCCGGGCTGAAGCTGGTACCCGGGCGTGGCAGGGCGGCTCGTCAGCGCCCCCTGGAACGGGGTCCGAACACTTGGTCCATAACTCAAACACGCTTGTATGTAATAATATGAAACTCGGTACACATGTCGATCTCATCGTTTCATCTATACCTTACACTCTTACTTTTTACCCCAGCCCAACAGGAAGTCGGCTATTGAGGTTTGTTTGTAAAACGCACGCAATGGAATGTTATATACTCCTCCTAGAGCTTCTTATCCAAATTCGACGAAACTCGGTCAGCGTGAAGTCAAGACATTGAGGATGAAAGTTTGCGAGGGGATTTTTGATATCTCGAACGGTTTGCCCGTGGCGAGGAAACGAAACTATGGCGAGAAACGTGAAACAGGAAGTGTGTCATAACTTCAGCATACATTAACTGATCTTGACGAAACTTCAGCAGTGTGTTCGCTGTAAGAGGACGATCACATGGATGTGACTATTGTGAGTCAAAGTTATAGCGCCACCAACTGGCAGCAGGAAGTGTGTCACTTTCAAAATGCTTTAAAATCACCCTCTTATTTTAACCCGATTTGCTTCAAACTTCATCTGTATAATGTAAATACACGGCAGATGAAGACCTGTGAATGGATTCTTGATATCTTTGAAACTGTTGCCGTGACAACGCATCAAACTTTACCATTCTTTTAGGATGCTTTTGAGACTCTTAGCATGCTTGAAATTGCATGAAACTCGCCAGACACATCACATTTATTAGCCAGTAGACACGTGCAAAGTTTCAGAAACGGGCGTGGTGAGGGCTCAGTAGCGCCACCTTTTGACAAAAGTCGGGTTGTTAGTTTTATCTACAGTTACAAAAATCGGTATGTATATTGTACTCCTCTGAGCCGGACAACTTTCTAATTGACACTTATTAGCTAGGACCCACAGAAAATCAGATTTTTTTGTTTGAATGTTGAGAAAATCTCAGAATTTTGCCAGGCTCTCAGTGTCTCTGTGTGTGAGTGAGAGGAGGGGCGCCTGTCAGGTTAATTTTAACCCTTTATTTGCTGTGTGCGACTTCTCTGGCATTTTTGGGGGCCTTAACATACTCTAAAACTCTTGAAACTTTGCACACGGGTCAGAACCCATGGCCATCAGGGCCGGGCTGAAGCTGGTAACCGGGCGTGGCAGGGCGGCTCTACAGTGGCCCCTGGACTGGGATTCGAACATTTGTCCATAAATCAAACACACGTGCATGAATTAATATGAAACTCGGTACACTCATAGATCACATCAGGCCAAACAACTTTCGTGCTCTAAGTTTTACGACAGTTCAAACGGAAGTCGGGAATTATGTTTTTTTTTTTAAATAAATGTCCTAGAAAAACATCAAATTACAACCCATGCTGTTAACAATCACCACCAAACTCGGTGTGCATGAAGTCAAGACATTGAGGATGCTAAATTCCGGACGGATTTTTGATATCTCGAACGGTTTGGCCGTGGCGAGGAAATGAATTTTATGACTAAGAAAGGACACATAAAGTGTGTTATAACTTGGTTAGTTTTACTGACAGTTACAAAACTTGCCGTGTATATTGTTCTATTCAAGCCAAACAACTTTCTAATTAACAATAATAAGCTCAAACCAACAGAAAGTCAGATATTTTAGTTTGAATATGATCATGCTCTCTCTGAGCCTGAGTCTTTGCCTGTCTGTGCTGTTTGTGTGTGTGTGTGTTTAGGGGGAGGGGGCTTAACCATTTCACTGTGTGTCTGGCTGGCTAAAGAAAATACATTTCTTAAGCCTGGTATTTTTTAAATAAGTTTTTATTTTCATTTTTTTTATAAGTAAAGGCCTATGACCCGTTTAATTGTAGTGCATTGACAATAGTTTTATATAATTAGTGTATTAATTAAATTAACTTGGTCCATAAATCAAACACATGTAAATAATAATGAACTCGGTACACATAGATCTCATCTGGTTCATATATACTTCACACTCTTACTTTTACCCCAGCCCAACAGGAAGTCGGCTATTTAGGGTTGTTTGTAAAAAAACATGCAATGGAATAATTAAGTACTTCTCTAGAGAATACAAAGAAATGCCACGAACAAATTGCCAGGGAATTTTGATATCTCGAAACGGTTTGATACTCAACCATTCTTTTAGAATATCTTTGGGTGATAGTTTAATCTCAAAATCATAAATAGGGCTATACTGCCCCTCTTGTGTCAAATTATATTTCTATATTTATTACGTATGCAACAGAGGATGTTGTGTTTTATTGGGAGTGTACACAAATATAGGCAAACAGTTTGCAGTCTGTTGTCCTGTATGAACAAATAACGGATTATGTTTCCTGTTTCCACTGTTCACACACACACACACACACACATACACTCAGTTCAATCGCACCTCCCTCCCACTCCTCATCTCTCTCTCTCTCTCTCTCTCTCTCTCTCTCTCTCTCACACACACACACACACTCAGTTCTATAGCACCTCCCTCCCTCCCTCCCTCCCTCCCTCCTCTCTCTCTCTCTCTCTCTCTCTCACACACACACACACACTTTCTGCAAGGCAGCGGCTTCAGAAGTGCACGCGCTCAAAGGGAACTTCAACACACACTTCGATGTGCGCGCCTCAAGTCAGATATTTTTGTTTGAATGTGGTCATGCTCTCTCTGAGCCTACACTTCTGTATGGCAAGCCCTTTTAACATTTAAAAGCTAAGTTTGACTATTCGTAATTAACATTGTAGATATCAATAACGTCTTTCTAGTCGTAATTACATTTTGGATAGTTTGTATTATCATTTAAGATATCTGTAATGTAATTGTGACTAGTCGAAACGACAGATAGAGTATGGCAAGCCGTTTTAACATTTAATCATTTTAACCTACTAGTCTCTATTTTCATGCTACTAGTACTTATTTTTTAGATACTAGTATCTATTCCATTAAGTACTAGTACTTATTCATTAGCTACTAGTGCTTATTCTTTAGATACTAGTGCCTTTTCTTTAGATACTAGTGTTTATTCTTTAGGTACTAGTACCTTTTTAAAGATACTAGTACTTATTCATTAGACACTAGTCCTTATTTATTAGATACTAGTACTTATTCATTAGATGCTAGTCCTTATTTATTACATACCAATGCTTATTAATTAGTTACTAGTACTATTCATTAGATACAATAGCACCATTTAGAGATATAGTATGATTCACTAGAATATAGTACTTATTTCAATGGTGACTAGTAACGTATTCTTTTGTTATACAGTCACATTTTCTCTCATCGACTTCTGACTTGGGATCTAGATCATTCAGAGAATCAACTATTCAGTTCTGACTAGTATGTTAGTATGTGTTCCAATTGTGGAGGACATACTAGTATGTATTCCAAAGCGGGGTTAGATTTTGTACTGTCTGTGTAGAAGAACCGTGAGGCACCAAGGTGGCGTGCCATCGGCTTTACATATATATATATATATATATATATATATATATATATATATATATATATATATATATATATATATATATATATATGTATATATGTATATATATATATATATATATATATATATATATATATATATATATATATACACACACACACATATATATATATATATATATATATATTTATATATATATATATATTTTATATATATACTGTATATATATAGTATAAGTATAGCTGCGAGCAGCAGCTGAGGGGCCGAACCTGCGGGACTGCCATTCCCGGTGCCTTTAGGTGCTAGGATTGGGTCGGCGTGCCACCGCTTGGGCCCGGAGTCGCTGCTCGCAGCTATATTTAGGGCCCAAGCCCTGAAGGGCGCAGAGCCCTATTGTTTTCCTTCCGATTATTTTTTTTTTTTTTTTTTTTTTTTTTTTTTCTTTTTTTCTAGCGACTATTCGGGCACTTTTGGGGCCCTTAACATGCTCGAAAACTCTTGAAACTTTGCACACGGGTCAGAACCCGCGGCCATCAGAGCCGGGCTGAAGCTGGTACCCGGGCGTGGCAGGGCGGCTCGTCAGCGCCCCCTGGAATGGGGTCCGAACACCTGGTCCATAACTCAAACACACTTGCATGTAATAATATGAAACTCGGTACACATGTCGATAGCAGAATTTCATCTATACCTCGCGTTCTTACTTTTTACCCCAGCCCAACAGGAAGTTGGCTATTGAGGTTTTTTTGTAAAACACACGCAATGAACTTTTAAATACTCCTCCTAGAGCTCTGATCCAAATTCGACGAAACTCGGTCAGCGTGAAGTCAAGACATTGAGGATGAAAGTTTGTGTGGGGATTTTTGATATCTCGAACGGTTTGGCCGTGGCGAGGAAAACGAAACTATGGCGAGAAACGTGAAACAGGAAGTGTGTCATAACTTCAGCATACATTAACTGATCTGGATGAAACTTCAGCAGTGCGTTCGCTGTAGAGGACGATCACATGGATGTGACTATTGTGAGTCAAAGTTATAGCGCCACCAACTGGCAGCAGGAAGTGTGTCACTTTCAAAATGCTTTGAAATCACCCTCTTATTTTTACCCGATTTGCTTCAAACTTCATCTGTATAATGTAAATACACGGCAGATGAAGACCTATGAATGGATTCTTGATATCTTTGAAACTGTTGCCGTGGCGACGCATCAAACTTTACCATTCTTTTAGGATGCATTCTTTTAGGGATTCGAACATTTGTCCATAAATCAAACACACGTGCATGGATTAATATGAAACTCGGTACACTCATAGATCACATCAGGCCAAACAACTTTCGTGCTCTAAGTTTTACGACAGTTCAAACAGAAGTCGGGAATTATGTTTTTTTTTTTAAATACATGTCCTAGAAAAACATCAAATTACAACCCATGCTGTTACCAATCACCACCAAACTCGGTGTGCATGAAGTCAAGACATTGAGGATGCTAAATTCCGGACGGATTTGTGATATCTCGAACGGTTTGGCCGTGGCGAATTTTTTTGACTAAAAAAGGACACATAAAGTGTGTTATAACTTGGTTAGTTTTACTGACAGTTACAAAACTTGCCGTGTATATTGTTCTATTCAAGCCAAACAACTTTCTAATTAACAATAATAAGCTCAAACCCACAGAAAGTCAGATATTGTAGTTTGAATATGATCATGCTCTTTCTGAGTCTTTCTTGAGTCTCTTGACACACAGTCTGTGTGTGTGTGTGTAGGGGGAGGGGGCTTAATCATTTCACTGTGTGTCTGGCCTGCTAAAGTAAATACATTTCTTAAGCCTGGTATTTTTTAAATAAGTTTTTATTTTTATTTTTTTATAAGTAAAGGCATATAACCTGTTTAATTGTAGTGCATTGACAATAGTTTTATATAATTAGTGTATTAATTAAATTAACTTGGTCCATAAATCAAAGAAGTAAATAAATCAAAAGGAAGTGTGTTAAAACTTCTGCATACATTAACTGATCTTGATGAAACTTCAGCAGTGTGTTCGTTGTAAGAGGCCGATCACATGGATGTGACTATTGTGAGTCAAATATATAGCGCCACCAACTGGCAGCAGAAAGTGTTTCACTTTCAAAATGCTTTGAAATCGCACTCTTACTTTTACCCGATTTGCTTCAAACTTCATGTGTATAATGTAAACACACGCCAGATGAAGAGCTGTGAAAGCATTATTCAATATCTAAGATAATGTTGCCATAGCAACGCATCAAACTTTAACATTCCTTTTTTTTTGATGATTTTGAGACTCTTAGCGGCTTTTGGGGCCCTTAACGGGTTTGAAAACTCTTGAAGCTTTGCACACAGGTCAGATCCCACAGCCATCAGAGCCGGGCTGAAGATGGTACCCGGGTGTGGCAAGGGGGCTAGACAGCGCCCCCTGGAACGGGGTCCAAAATCTTGGTCCATAAATCAAACACGCTTGCATGTAATAATATGAAACTCAGTACACATGTTGATCTCATCGTTTCATATATTCATATATTCTCCTCAAGCCGGACAACTTTCTAATTTACACTCATGAGCTAGGACCCACAGAAAGTCAGATATTTTGGTTTGAAAATGTTGAGTGTCTCTCTGAGCCTACACTTCTGTATGGCAAGCCCTTTTAACATTTAAAAGCTAAGTTTGACTATTCGTAATTAACATTGTAGATATCAACAACGTCTTTCTAGTCGTAATTACATTTTGGATAGTTTGTATTATCATTTAAGATATCTGTAACGTAATTGTGACTAGTCGAAACGACAGATAGAGTATGGCAAGCCGTTTTAACATTTAATCATTTTAACCTACTAGTCTCTATTTTCATGCTACTAGTACTTATTTTTTAGATACTAGTATCTATTCCATTAAGTACTAGTACTTATTCATTAGCTACTAGTGCTTATTCTTTAGATACTAGTGCCTTTTCTTTAGATACTAGTGTTTATTCTTTAGGTACTAGTACCTTTTTAAAGATACTAGTACTTATTCATTAGAAACTAGTCCTTATTTATTAGATACTAGTACTTATTCATTAGATGCTAGTCCTTATTCATTACATACCAATGCTTATTAATTAGTTACTAGTACTTATTCATTAGATACTAGTACCTATTAAATAGATACTAGTACTTATTCATTAGACACTAGTACTTATTTCAATGGTGACTAGTAACTATTCTTTTGTTACTAGTCACATTTTTTCCATTGACTTCTATGGTGATCTGTCATTCAGATATCAACTATTCAGTTCTGACTAGTATGTTAGTATGTATTCCAATTGTGGAATACATACTAGTATGTATTCCAAAGCAGGGGTTACGTTTTTGCACGTCGTGCAGAATAACCCTAAAGGCACCAAGGTGGCGGTGCCACCGGCTTTATATATATATATATATATATATATATATATATATATATATATATATATATATATATATATATATATATATATAAATATAGCTGCGAGCAGCGATGGAGGGCCAAAGCCGGCGGTACCGCCATCCCGGTGCCTTTAGGCACCGGGGTTGCGGTGCCACCGGCTTGGGCCCGCAATCGCTGCTCGCAGCTATATTAATTATTATTATTATTATTTAATACGACCTTTTCGGGCACTTTTGGGGCCCTTAACATGCTCAAAAACTCTTGAAACTTTGCACACGGGTCAGAACCCGCGGCCATCAGAGCCGGGCTGAAGCTGGTACCCGGGCGTGGCAGGGCGGCTCGTCAGCGCCCCCTGGAACGGGGTCCGAACACTTGGTCCATAACTCAAACACGCTTGTATGTAATAATATGAAACTCGGTACACATGTCGATCTCATCGTTTCATCTATACCTCACACTCTTACTTTTTACCCCAGCCCAACAGGAAGTCAGCTATTGAGGTTTGTTTGTAAAACGCACGCAATGGAATGTTAATATACTCCTCCTAGAGCATTCTGATCCACATGCGAACGAAACTCGGTCAGCGTGAAGTCAAGACATTGAGGATGAAAGTTTGCGAGGGGATTTTTGATATCTCGAACGGTTTGCCCGTGGCGAGGAAACGAATCTATGGCGAAGAAACGTGAAACAGGAAGTGTGTCATAACTTCAGCATACATTAACTGATCTTGACGAAACTTCAGCAGTGTGTTCGCTGTAAGAGGACGATCACATGGATGTGACTATTGTGAGTCAAAGTTATAGCGCCACCAACTGGCAGCAGGAAGTGTGTCACTTTCAAAATGCTTTAAAATCACCCTCTTATTTTAACCCGATTTGCTTCAAACTTCATCTGTATAATGTAAATACACGGCAGATGAAGACCTGTGAATGGATTCTTGATATCTTTGAAACTGTTGCCGTGACAACGCATCAAACTTTACCATTCTTTTAGGATGCTTTTGAGACTCTTAGCATGCTTGAAATTGCATGAAACTCGCCAGACACATCACATTTATTAGCCAGTAGACACGTGCAAAGTTTCAGAAACGGGCGTGGTGAGGGCTCAGTAGCGCCACCTTTTGACAAAAGTCGGGTTGTTAGTTTTATCTACAGTTACAAAAATCGGTATGTATATTGTACTCCTCGAAGCCGGACAACTTTCTAATTGACACTCATTAGCTAGGACCCACAGAAAGTCAGATATTTTTGTTTGAATGTTGAGAAAATCTCAGAATTTTGCCAGGCTCTCAGTGTCTCTGTGTGTGAGTGAGAGGAGGGGCGCCTGTCAGGTTAATTTTAACCCTTTATTTGCTGTGTGCGACTTCTCTGGCATTTTTGGGGGCCTTAACATACTCTAAAACTCTTGAAACTTTGCACACGGGTCAGAACCCATGGCCATCAGGGCCGGGCTGAAGCTGGTAACCGGGCGTGGCAGGGCGGCTCGACAGTGGCCCCTGGACTGGGATTCGAACATTTGTCCATAAATCAAACACACGTGCATTAATTAATATGAAACTCGGTACACTCATGGATCACATCAGGCCAAACAACTTTCGTGCTCTAAGTTTTACGACAGTTCAAACGGAAGTCGGGAATTATGTTTTTTTTTTTAAATAAATGTCCTAGAAAAACATCAAATTACAACCCATGCTGTTAACAATCACCACCAAACTCGGTGTGCATGAAGTCAAGACATTGAGGATGCTAAATTCCGGACGGATTTTTGATATCTCGAACGGTTTGGCCGTGGCGAGGAAATGAATTTTATGACTAAGAAAGGACACATAAAGTGTGTTATAACTTGGTTAGTTTTACTGACAGTTACAAAACTTGCTGTGTATATTGTTCTATTCAAGCCAAACAACTTTCTAATTAACAATAATAAGCTCAAACCAACAGAAAGTCAGATATTGTAGTTTGAAAGTGGATTTTGTCTCAGAGAGAGACAGAGAGAGATCTCCCAGCATGTGTGTGTGTGTGTGTCTGTGTGGGGAGGGGAGGGTGGGGGCTGGTGTCTCTGTGTGTGTGTGTGTGGCTGGCTATATAGCCAGCCACACACACATGGGAGATCACACACACTTAGGAGATCAAGTAGAATTTCTATAACTCTGTGTGTTAAACTAATAATCACTCTTGTGTTTTAAACACAATCTACTTAATACAGACAACTTCATTATAAAGATAAACAACAATTCCAAAAAATATATGATCATAATCTATGACAAAAAATGCTATTATAAACTAGATTAGTGGATAATACACATTGCTCTTTATATTGTTCTAAAATACATTAATGAAAAACAAGATAACAAAAATCAAAAAGATAAATTATTTTAGATATAGTCATGGCTATTATAAAATTGAGACATGTTTTAAATGTATAGTACCGATGTTTAATGAGGTAGCAACATATGATAGATAGGACAGAACAAGAAAGGTAATTAATAATCTGTCATTGCATCACTGCATTATGATATGAAAGGCTCAGTACAGTGCGGCACAAAGTGCTTATGCGCATCCTGAGCGGAGAATGATGCGCTTGAAGCCACGTGGAGTTACAGCGCGCAGCGTGTCGAGTCCGCATTGAAAGGTTCAAAGCACAAAGGAAATACATATTGATGGACAGTGGATTATACATTGTCTATCTATGCAATAGTTTATTGAGCCTTTTCTTTTAACAGTTTTAAATTTCAGTTACTGTGCGTGTGAAGAAGAATTATAGAGCTCTGACTCTACTCTAGTGTTGTGATCACCCGGTAGAAAGTAACACGATTAAGTTACAGCAATAAAGTCCAGAAAGATAGAGTTTCTTTATTCAAAACCATAGACCTTTATCTACAGATCAAGTATAATAGTATTAACATTGAATCATCTTGAAGATAGTTTCATCATTGACTAACCAAACACGACGGGCTGTTTGTGTGCCTTTTGTGGGGCTTAACAATAACATAGAATAGTATACGCACAATGCAGGATTTGAATCAGCCTCGTCTGATTGATACCCGATCCGGCAAAATTGGCAGTATCTGAGCCGATACTGATCCTGAGTATCGGATATCGGATCGGCGTAACCCTAACTACTATAATGTAAACACAAGTAGATGTAGACCTGGATGTACACCTGACCTTTCAGAAGGCTGCTCACGCATACTTTGTGATTGATTTGTACCCTTGATGCGCACTTTTGCCGAGCCCTCACTGATGCAAGCTCTTCAGCACACTTCTTTCGACAGTCAAAGCGGGAGTTACGTTTTTGCACGTCGTGCAGAATAACCCTAAAAACACCAGGGTGGTGGTGCCCCACTGGCTATATATATATATATATATATATATATATATATATATATATATATATATATATATATATATATATATATATATATATATATATATATATATATATATATATATTTATATATATATATATATATATATATAAAAATGTGGGCTTGCGAGCAGGCGAATGAGAGGGCCAAGGCGGCAGAGTCCCGCACCACCCCAAATCCTAGGTAACTAAAGGCACCGGGGTCACGGTGCCACCACGGCTTGGGCCCGCGATGACTGCTCGCAGCTATTTTTATTAGGCCCAAGCCCTGGGAGAGGGCGGAAGGCCTCTATCTGTTTGAGTTAGAATTCTTATTATTAGGGCCCAGAGCCCTGAAAGGGCGCGAGAGCCCCCTGTTTCCTTCCAATTTTTTTTTTTTTCAGAGGGTTAACTGATCTTGACGAAACTTCAGCAGTGTGTTCGCTGTAAGAGGCCGATCACATGGATGTGACTATTGTGAGTCAAAGTTATATCGCCACCAACTGGCAGCAGGAAGTGTGTCACTTTCAAAATGCTTTAAAATCACCCTCTTATTTTAACCCAATTTGCTTCAAACTTCATCTGTATAATGAAAATACATGGCAGATGAAGACCTGTGAATGGATTCTTGATATCTTTGAAACTGTTGCCGTGACAACGCATCAAACTTTACCATTCTTTTAGGATGCTTTTGAGACTCTTAGCATGCTTGAAATTGCATGAAACTCGCCAGACACATCACATTTATTAGCCAGTAGACACGTGCAAAGTTTCAGAAACGGGCGTGGTGAGGGCTCAGTAGCGCCACCTTTTGACAAAAGTCGGGTTGTTAGTTTTATCTACAGTTACAAAAATCGGTATGTATATTGTACTCCTCTAAGCCGGACAACTTTCTAATTGACACTCATTAGCTAGGACCCACAGAAAGTCAGATATTTTTGTTTGAATGTTGAGAAAATCTCAGAATTTTGCCAGGCTCTCAGTGTCTCTGTGTGTGAGTGAGAGGAGGGGCGCCTGTCAGGTTAATTTTAACCCTTTATTTGCTGTGTGCGACTTCTCTGGCATTTTTGGGGGCCTTAACATACTCTAAAACTCTTGAAACTTTGCACACGGGTCAGAACCCATGGCCATCAGGGCCGGGCTGAAGCTGGTAACCGGGCGTGGCAGGGCGGCTCAACAGTGGCCCCTGGACTGGGATTCGAACATTTGTCCATAAATCAAACACACGTGCATTAATTAATATGAAACTCGGTACACTCATGGATCACATCAGGCCAAACAACTTTCGTGCTCTAAGTTTTACGACAGTTCAAACGGAAGTCGGGAATTATGTTTTTTTTTTTAAATAAATGTCCTAGAAAAACATCAAATTACAACCCATGCTGTTAACAATCACCACCAAACTCGGTGTGCATGAAGTCAAGACATTGAGGATGCTAAATTCCGGACGGATTTGTGATATCTCGAACGGTTTGGCCGTGGCGAGGAAATGAATTTTATGACTAAGAAAGGACACATAAAGTGTGTTATAACTTGGTTAGTTTTACTGACAGTTACAAAACTTGCCGTGTATATTGTTCTATTCAAGCCAAACAACTTTCTAATTAACAATAATAAGCTCAAACCAACAGAAAGTCAGATATTGTAGTTTGAATATGATCATGCTCTCTCTGAGCCTAGCTGTCTTTGCCTGTCTGTGTCTGTGTGTGTGTGTGTGTGTGTGTGTGTGTGTGTGTGTGTGTGTGTGTGTGTGTGTGTGTGTGTGTGTGTGTGTGTGTGTGTGTGTGTGTGTGTAGGGGGAGGGGGCTTAACCATTTCACTGTGTGTCTGGCTGGCTAAAGTAAATACATTTCTTAAGCCTGGTATTTTTTAAATAAGTTTTTATTTTATATTTTTTTATAAGTAAAGGCATATAACCCGTTTAATTGTAGTGCATTGACAATAGTTTTATATAATTAGTGTATTAATTAAATTAACTTGGTCCATAAATCAAACACACTTGCATGTAATAATATGAAACTCGGTACACATAGATCTCATCGGTTCATATATACTTCACACTCTTACTTTTTACCCCAGCCCAACAGGAAGTCGGCTATTTAGGGTTGTTTGTAAAAAAACATGCAATGGAATAATTAAGTACTTCTCTAGAGAATACAAAGAAATGCCACAAACAAATTGCCAGGGGATTTTTGATATCTCGAAACGGTTTGATATCTTAACCATTCTTTTAGAATATCTTCGGGTGATAGTTTAATCTCAAAATCATAAATAGGGCTATACTGCCCTCTTGTGTCAAATTATATTTCTATATTTATTACGTATGCAACAGAGGATGTTGTGTTTTATTGGGAGTGTACACAAATATAGGCAAACAGTTTGCAGTCTGTTGTCCTGTATGAACAAATAACGGATTATGTTTCCTGTTTCCACTGTTCACACACACACACATACACTCAGTTCAATCGCACCTCCCTCCCACTCCTCTCTCTCTCTCTCTCACTCTCTCTCTCTCTCTCTCTCTCTCTCTCTCTCTCTCTCTCTCTCTCTCTCTCTCTCTCTCTCTCTCTCACTCTCTCTCTCTCTCTCTCTCTCTCTCTCTCTCTCTCTCTCTCTCTCTCTCTCTCTCTCTCTCCCACACACACACACACACACTCAGTTCTATTGCACCTCCCTCCCCTCCCTCTCCTCTCTCCCGTCTCTCTCTCTCTTCTCTCTCACACACACACACACAAACACTTTCTGCAAGGCAGCGGCTTCAGAAGTGCATGCACTCAAAGGGAAAATGAAACTGTAAGCCTAAGTTCTACCAGAAAGACTCAATGTCACGTCACTAATTTATAATTTCACGCTACCAATCACAGCTCGACATCGAATATAAAAGACTGTTCTTACCGTTCCATGTTGTCACCCGCAGGTGTCGTAGCAAAGTTTTGATTCGGTCAAAGGTGCGAACGTAGGCTCGGAGCGTTTGAGTCCGCTTTTGCCTCAAACAACCGAATTACCTATGCAATCTTCATCTCCTGACTATGCTCCGTCTTTTCCATCCTTCCTGGAGCGTCTGGTCAGTTTACGGTCCCTCTACGTCCGGTGTTTCGGTTTTCGTTCCATCTTCAGACCAAGCGCCATTTCTGAACGCGCCACGTCAGCTCTACGCCGGTCTTCAACCTCTCGACGGCTACACAAGCCCAAAATGTCGGTAGGCGCTTCGCCCTCCTGCAGCAGTTGCAGCGTCTTCTAAGATGAGGTCGGTTATAATTGCAGGCAAGGATATTATTTAGCTGCAATGCTTCCTTCGCCAGCAGTTAATCGGCAATCGGTCGACTGCGGTGACGTGGCAATGTTCCTTAAAACCTCCGATCCCAGACTGCAACGCAACTCGTCGCTCCGCGAATTTGTCATAGCATCCGGGACCTTCAGAGACATTTTACGTCAAGCCTTTCCCGACCGCAGGGAAGAGCTCGATCTATATCTGCTATGCTGGCAGATTTCAACCAGAGATAGGCCTACGGAGGCACGCTCTTCTACGAATACCATAAATCATTCTCAGTGAAATCCGCTTCTTTTACAACTCCGTCAATCATGGGCGCAGGAGCCATACGCGGGACACGCTCCCCCACACATTTCAAAATCTAAATTTAGTCTATTCCCCAATGTAAGAGTTTGTTCACATTGCCTGCCCATATCTGCCAATTTTGGAGTCCCCCAATTAATCCATTCTGCAATTTTAAATACATCATTCAAATTTTAAGAACGGCGCATTCTTCAGCTGTTTATGTCGCCAGTCGACCACGATCTTGACATCGCACACCGCTCGCGCATGCGCATCTAGGTGACACGGATAAAAGTATGCATCGGCATCAATATATTCCCGGGACCTCTGTAGTTGCATGGGATGTGGAAGCGCGCAAAAAGTCCCAGGAACTTACAAAAGTGCCCTGGCCTTGAATGACAAAGTAAATAAAAATAAATAAATAAATAAATAAAAAAAAAATAAAAAAAAAATTAAGACTAAACCCAAATTAAATAACCAAGACTTGGTTGGTATTTTCTCAGGAGATGTTTCTAGCATTTACTTCAGACACCGGATTATCAGCAAACTGCCAAGAGAACTTCTAGGTGGCTACTCAAAATAAACTAGCAATCTATTCAGTCAGCGTATTCGCGTTTGATCTGCGTGAAAAAACCCGAAATATAATTGCTAGACCTACTTTTAGCTACCAAGCAACCTTTCCACAAGGGATAGATTTATTTTAGTATTTCGGAAATAAAATCAACCATTTATTTGAGCTAATCAGTACATGTCTGACGTAAATGCTAAATGCCTAATACATGTTGATACTACAACAATGCAAAGTTTATGTTCTTAACCTTGCAGTTTTTCACATACCAGGTAAGCCTCATTTTCTCCATTTCTCTGCACAAAACTGTCCAGAAAGCGTCATTTAATGGTTTATTTTCCTGAGGACGGTCTGTCACCGACTCCGAGCTTTCGGTTCGTCAATTTGGTGGTCAACGAGCTTCGGCTTGCGTTTCGTGCAGCTCGCACGGTCACTCAGCAGTTTTTGCCCCAAAGGACTCGCAACACGGGAGCTGACCGCTGTCCATGGTGCTTATCCTTCAAACGTCCCACTTGATGCAAAAGGCAGAACTATAATCACTGTTAACGGCACTCCTCTATGTAATAACTTTAACGAATCTGTTTGCAACTATGTTGAGTGTAAGTTTTCGCATATTTGCAGCTTCTGCAGAGACTCGCACCCAAAATCTGTGTGCCCCAGTTGCTTCAGACCAAGCGTCCATAGGTAAGTCCGCACTAGCTGAACCTGACACAGTCTCAAGGTAATGATACACGTTTCAGGACTAGGTCGGTCCTAGAATCTTTCCTCGTAGGCCACATGGTTCCAAAACGTGACATGCTCTCTCTTCTCAGGCATCTTAATTTCGCCATGAGAATAATTCCCCAAGGGCGCTTCATTTCTCGCCTGCTTACGCTGGCCCATTCAGTCGACAGCCGTCACGACTCGATCCTCTTAGACGATGAGTGCCGTTCAGACCTTAGGTTTGGTCACACCTGCTTAATAACTGGAACGGTATCTCTCTTTTATATAATGATGTTTCCGAATCTTCCGTTTCAAGCTATTTACCGACGCAGCTCCTTCTAATGGTTTTGGGGGTTTCTTTCAAGGACGACGGTTCGCAGAGAAATGGCCAGAAGTATTCCTCTCCCTAATTGCGAATTCGTCCTCAGTCGCTCTTTTCGAATCATACCTCATCGTCGTAGTCCGCCTGCTCTGGGGCACCGCTTCGTTTAGAATTCCCCTACTGCCTATTTTAATATCGACAGTTTGTGTATTCCTAGTTTATTGCTCTGATGCTCGTTCCTGAAGATTGCTACAATACGTAAATTGCGGCCGGCATTCAATTTTACGCACGATTTCATAGCCCTAACTCCCAAGCCTTTTCTCTGCCTACAATTCGGCTTTTACTCAAAGGCATATAGAAGTCTGCCCAAAAGACTCCAGACAAACGTCTTCCTATTACACTAAGCTCTCTGCACAAACTCGTATCTTCATTACGTAATGGACGGTTGGTGAGTATGTTAACATCCTTTTAGAAGCAGTGTTTTAACCGCATCCTACGGGTTTATGCGATCAGGGGAATTCACTTCTGATTCCAAACACTTTAATTCTGCTCGCGGCTCGGTTTTTTCCGATTTACGTCTTTCCCATTTTTTTTTATTTATCAAGTTTTCGTAAATAGATTCTCCGGATCAGGCGTCAATATTACTATATCTAAAAATCAATAATTCCTATTGCCCTTATACTTCTACGGTCCGATACCTAAGCACGACCACGCACTTGAATAAACTATCCTGTATTATTTTTACGGATGGTCTTCCAATGTCCAAGCACCGGTTTAGATCTCATCTAGCTTCCGTCTTAACGCTTCGCGGTCTGTCTCCATATCTTTACACTGGGCTTTCCTTCGCATCGGAGCGCTACAACAGCAGCTGAACGCGATGTTCCCGACTCCACTATCCAAGCTCGGCAGACGGTCTTCAGCATTCAAGACCTACATCAGATCTGACATCCATGTTATACAAATGCTCAACAAGCTCGCTCAAACCACGTTCAAGGTAAATTCTTCGCTAGCTACTGGTGGTGGTGGTTAATGATTCATATCATGATACGTTCGATTTTTCGCTGCTTTCGTTGAACTATACGCAGTTAATCTCGGCTTTCCGGCTAATTCATTCTTCACAATTAACCCAGCCTCAGGTGAGTATTATAGATTAGCTTTGATGGAAATACTATAATAATGCTTAAGGTTACTCCCTTGCTAGCTTACGTCTATACTATTTCATTTCTGATAGATGCAATACGGCTAGCCTATCGCGGCTCCCGAAACTCTACGATCACTGGCATCTAAGGCTATCGAGGCCTTCTTTAATGCAAATTACATTTAATTTCTGTTTTGACGCATGAACTAAGCCTATCGAGGCATCAGCCAATCGCGGCCTCAGCAATCGTTGCTTATTTCATAAACCTGTCTTTGATTTGCAGTAATTGGAGCTGAGAAGGGCGCATATAAGCGGGCCGTCAGAACGAGCACAGAGAGAGAGGAACTGGGAGCTCGTGCACGCCAGTCTGAGGAATTGCTGTCCTGTGAAAAAGCTGTATTCAGTGGAAAGAGTGTTGCTGTTCGGTGACCAGAGAAAGCTGTATTCAGTGGAAAGAGTGTTGCTGTTAGGGGACCAGAGAAAGCTGTATATAGTGGAAAGAGTACTGTTTGCTTTGATTTATTTTTGAACTGTCTGAGTTTGTCGAGTGAGCGCGGTGATGCGCCTTGGGAGAAAAATATTATTAATAAAGTGGCATTGAGCCTCAGAATTTTTCGACTGTGTCTCCTTCCATCACCCACACACATACCAACGAACCGTGAACCTTTAGAGCGGTGCCGAACCCTGGAATGGAAAGGAGAGGCCGCCGCAGATCTCCTCCGCCAAGACCGTTCGCCGGATGCATCCACGCGCTCCGCGGGCCTCCCACCAACAACACCAGGAGGCATTGCTCAGAATGGAGGAGCAGCAGAGCGCCGCTTCGAGGCGCTACTCCAGAGTCAGCAGGAGGGACCGCTGAGCAAGTTCCGGAGCTGGTCTGGACCAGACGCTGCGGCCACTCGCCTGCGGGAGAGTCCTCCCCACCTTCGAGCACTCCGGGGGGCCGCAGCATGCGCCCTCCTCACGTCAGTTCACCTGACCCACTTCCCACAGGGGTGGCGGCAAGGCCTGGGCCGGCTGCTGGCGCTGTGGGGACCCTGGCCATTTTATCGCGGTGTCCCGTGATGGAGATCGGGACACTGGTCAGGGTTCCTGATGCCCGCAGGCCGCCCCGATCAAGCTGGGTGGTACCAAATTCCAGTAAGTGTCAAGGGGGGGTACTTATCGGGCTTTGGTGGATTCAGGTTGTAACCAGACCTCCATTCACCAAAGCCTGATTCATCCGGAGGCATTGGATAAGCGCCGCATGGTTCGGTGCTTCGGTGCGTGCACGGTGAGGTGGTGGGTTACCCCTTAGTGCCAGTCACAATTCAATTTCGGGGTCAAAAGCATAGAGTGGAGGTGGCAGTTAACCAGCACCTCCAGCACCCGGTTAATTTCGGAACGGTTGGCCGGGCTTTAAAAACTTTATTGGCTCATTTATGTATGGGTGCTTCTGGAGAGAACTAAGGCAGGGAAGGAGAGCGGCGGTTCAGGTTGGAGAGGCTGTGCCGGGACCCTCGGGTGCTGGCTCAGAGGAACGGAGTGGGTCGGAAAGAGAAATCTTCTCTGACCGCGATGATTTTCCTCTGGAACAGTCCCGAGATGAAACGCTCAAAAATGCATTTGATCAGGTCCGTGTGATCGACGGACAGCCTGTGCCACCCAGATCAACCGCTCTCCTACCCTTATTTTGCCGTAATTAAAGACAAGTTGTATTGGGTGACCCAGGACACCCAGACAAAGCAAGATACAACTCAGCTGTTAGTTCCAAAGAGCCGCCGGGAAATGCTTTCCAGGCGGCTCATTCTAATCCAATGGCTGGGCATTTAGGGCAAGCAGCTACACTAAATCGTTTAATGACCCGATTTTTCTGGCCGGGCATTCGCGGAATGTGCGCAGGTGGTGCGCGTCTTGTCGTGAATGTCAGTTGGTGAATCCACCGGCCAACAAAAAGGCACCATTGTGTCCCCTCCCATTAATGCAGGTCCCCTTCGAGAGAATTGGCATGGACCTCATCGGGCCATTAGAGCGATCTGCACGGGGGCATCGCTTTGCATTAGTCCTAGTGGATTATGCAACGCGATACCCGAAAGCAGTGCCACTTCGCAACATTTCGGCTAAAAGTGTTGCGAGTGCACTGTTTCAGCTAATCTCCCGGGTGGGAATCCCGAAAGAGATTCTCACCGATCAAGGCACGGCGTTTATGTCACGTACAATTCGCGAACTATACGAGTTATTGGGCATTAAATCGATTCGTACCAGCGTCTATCACCCACAAACAGATGGCTTGGTAGAACGATTTAATCGCACGTTGAAATCCATGATTCGTAAGTTCGTACAGGAAGACGCCAAAAATTGGGATAAGTGGTTAGAACCCCTCTTGTTCGCTGTACGCGAGGTCCCCCAAGCCTCCACGGGGTTTTCCCCTTCGAGCTGCTCTATGGACGTCAGCCCCGCGGGGTGCTGGACGTGCTTAGGGAGGCTTGGGAGGACGGACCTTCGAACAGTAAAAATGAAATTCAATATGTCCTGGACCTGAGAACAAAACTCCACACGGTGGGGCGGCTCTCTATGGAGAATTTGTTACAGGCTCAGGACAAACAAAGTCGGCTGTACAACCGGGGGCTAAACTGCGTAAATTCGCACCGGGAGATAAAGTGCTTGTATTGCTCCCCACATCCAGTTCTAAATTACTCGCCAAGTGGCAAGGACCGTTTGTGGTCACACGGCGAATCGGAGAGCTCAACTATGAGGTTCTTCGATCAGATAGGGACGGAGCACATCAGATATACCACCTCAACCTGCTTAAGAAATGGAATGAGGTGGAGTCAGCGATGCTGGCGACGGTAGTGAGTAGGGAGGAGGATCTCGGCCCGGAAGCAGCTCTCAAAGCGCAATCCGCTGCTCTGGCCATTTGCGGGGATCACCTCTCACCGTCCCAGATCGCTGACATTCAAGGTTTACAAACAGAGTTTGCTGATGTGTTCTCGCCCCTCCCTGGTAGAACGAACCTCATACAGCACCATGTTGAGACCGAGCCGGGTGTGGTAGTGCGCAGCCGGCCATACAGACTACCTGAACATAAAAAGAAAACAGTTCAGGATGAATTAAAAGCTATGCTGGATATGGGGGTAATAGAAGAATCCAACAGTGACTGGGCAAGCCCGATAGTTTTAGTTCCTAAAACCGACGGTTCTGTCCGGTTCTGTGTGGATTATCGCAAGGTGAATGCAGTGTCGAAATTCGATGCGTATCCAATGCCCCGGGTGGACGAATTGCTAGATCGGCTGGGTACTGCTCGATTTTATTCGACACTGGATTTGACAAAGGGTTATTGGCAGATCCCCTTGTCTCCAATGACTAAAGAAAAAACTGCTTTCACAACGCCGTTCGGATTACACCAATTTGTCACCCTTCCTTTCGGCTTGTTCGGGGCCCCCGCCACCTTTCAGCGCCTGATGGACAAAATCCTCCGGCCGCACGGTGCATATGCCGCAGCATATTTAGATGATATTATCATCTATAGCAATGACTGGCCGCGGCATATGCAGCACTTGCGAGCCGTCCTCAGGACGCTGCGAGGGGCGGGGCTCACGGCCAACCCGAAGAAGTGTGCAATTGGGCGGGTGGAAGTTAGGTATCTGGGCTTTCACTTGGGGCATGGGCAGGTGCGTCCCCAAATTGATAAGACCGCAGCAGTTGCGACCTGTCCGAGTCCTAAGACCAAAAAGGAGGTTAGACAGTTCCTGGGGCTAGCAGGATATTACAGAAGGTTTGTACCTAATTATTCGGACCTTGCTAGCCCGCTGACTGATCTAACTAAAAAGGAGGCACCAGATACCGTCCAGTGGACGGAGCAGTGTCAGCGGGCTTTCACCCAGATAAAGGCTGCTCTATGTGGCGGCCCGCTATTACAGGCTCCTAACTTTTCTCTCCCTTTTTCCCTACAGACTGACGCATCGGACAGGGGGCTGGGCGCGGTCTTGACCCAGGAGATGGAGGGTGAAGAGCGGCCGGTGCTGTACATCAGTCGTAAGCTTTCGAAGAGAGAGACTATGTACAGCACCATTGAGAAAGAAGCTCTTGCCATCAAGTGGGCCGTTCTCACTCTCCGCTATTATCTCCTGGGGCGAGAGTTCACCCTCTGTTCGGACCACGCTCCCCTGCAGTGGCTCCACCGCATGAAAGATACCAGCGCGCGGATCACCCGTTGGTATCTAGCTTTACAGCCTTTTAAGTTCAAGGTGGTCCACAGACCGGGGGCGCAGATGGTTGTAGCTGACTTTCTCTCCCGTAGGAGGGGGGAGGGAGGCTGCAGGCCGGACGGCTCCCCGGCCTGAGACGGGCGGTGGGGGTATGTGGCGAGGGGGCGTGGTTCAGCGAGGTCTGTAGCGGGGGAGAAGGGACGGAGCCGAGCGGTGAGTAAGTGGGTCAAGTTCAAATGACAAACACCTGTCTTTGATTGCAGTAATTGGAGTGAGAAGGGCGCATATAAGCGGGCCGTCAGAACGAGCACAGAGAGAGAGGAACTGGGAGCTCGTGCACGCCAGTCTGAGGAATTGCTGTCCTGTGAAAAAGCTGTATTCAGTGGAAAGAGTGTTGCTGTTCGGTGACCAGAGAAAGCTGTATTCAGTGGAAAGAGTGTTGCTGTTAGGGGACCAGAGAAAGCTGTATATAGTGGAAAGAGTACTGTTTGCTTTGATTTATTTTTGAACTGTCTGAGTTTGTTGAGTGAGCGCGCTGACGCGCCTTGGGGAGAAAAATATTATTAATAAAGTGCACAAGCCCCAGAATTCGCCGACCCTGTGTCTCCTTCCATCACCCACACACATACCAACGAACCGTGAACCTTTACAGCGTCTTACATTTACTCTCCGTTCTGAACGGACGAACTAAGCCTATCGAGGCATTAGCCTATCGAGGCATTAGCCAATCGAGGCATTAGCCAATCGTGGCTCATTCCATAAACGCATCATATCTCGGGTCGTACGCATGAACTAAGCCTATCGAGGCATCAGCCTATCGAGGCATCAGCCTATCGAGGCATTAGCCAATCGTGGCTCATTTCATAAACGCATCGTATCTCGGGTCGCACGCATGAACTAAGCCTATCGAGGCATCAGCTTATCGAGGCATCAGCCTATCGAGGCATCAGCCTATCGAAGCATCAGCCTATCGAGGCATCAGCCTATCGAGGCATTAGCCAATCGTGGCTCATTTCATAAACGCATCGTATCTCGGGTTGTACGCATGAACTAAGCCTATCGAGGCATCAGCCTATCGAGGCATCAGCCTATCGAGGCATCAGCCTATCGAGGCATCAGCCTATCGAGGCATTAGCCAATCGTGGCTCATTTCATAAACGCATCGTATCTTCGGGTCTTACGCATGAACTAAGCCTATCGAGGCATCAGCCTATCGAGGCATCAGCCTATCGAGGCATTAGCCAATCGTGGCTCATTTCATAAATGCATCGTATCTCGGGTCGTACGCATGAACTAAGCCTATCGAGGCATCGGCCTATCGAGGCATCGGCCTATTCGAGGCATCGGCCTATCGAGGCATCGGCCTATCGAGGCATCGGCCTGATCATCGAGGCATCGGCCTATCGAGGCATCGGCCTATCGAGGCATTAGCCAATCGTGGCTCATTTCATAAACGCATCGTTTCTCGGGTCTTACGCATGAACTGAAGCCTATCGAGGCATCGGCCTATCGAGGCATCGGCCTATCGAGGCATCGGCCTATCGAGGCATCGGCCTATCGAGGCATCGGCCTATCGAGGCATTAGCCAATCGTGGCTCATTTCATAAACGCATCGTATCTCGGGTCTTACGCATGAACTAAGCCTGTCGAGGCATCAGCCTGTCGAGGCATCAGCCTGTCGAGGCATCAGCCTGTCGAGGTATTACCTATCGAGGTTTTATTTAACAGCTTTTACGACTACTTTAAAGCCTATCTAACTATAATGGCAATCGCGGCTCTTACACCAATTCTCACCATAGGCTCCCTGGATACCATTACCCCAATCGATTATCTGTGGCCAAGCAAGTCACGGACTGATGTATATGCTACTCAATTTAGTTTTATATAATATATATTTAAATATATATATATCTATCTTCATATGTTTGCCTCTTAATAACTCAGCCTATCAAGTCTTCGCTTAAATTCCCATCTCAAGTTTTGGGCCAGACACGGCTAAAAGTTATCCTATCGTCTTCCCATTTATTAATTCTTCTGCATGCCTTTCAGAATCCTCATAGGTATGTACGGAATTCATCGCAAATCCCTCTTTTTTGGGGGTAGGCTCCGCCCCTGCCTCTAACATCAGGCAGGAACTACAAGCTAGCCTTCAGACCCAGACGGAGGACGGGGCCTGACGCCAAAGAACTCTGAAGACGGAGCTTGTCGAGCATCTACTTTATTCTGTCTGTAAACTCCTTTCACAAAATTAAATTCTATTTTATTCAGAGAATCCTTCTGAGTCTTTATGGTAGAACTTCAACACACACTTTCGATGTGCGCGCCTCTCTCTCGTGCGCACATACACACACTCCAGCTTGAGAGAGAGAAGAGGCGCGCGCGTCGAAGTGTGTGTGCTTAAAGTTCCCTCTGAGCTCGTGCACTTTCTGAAGCCGCTGCCACGCAGAAAATAAGAAAATGCCACGCAGAGGACCGACGTGAAATGTGTGGAAATCCATTTGATTGTAGTTTAACTGAGAAATAATTTTAGTGCTCTGGTCAACCGCTGATAGAGTGAAAACTGATTAAAGTGGTGGAAATAACGGTTGATGGACACAGAACAGTAACAATTACACACCCACCCGCGTGAAGTCAAAATACATCATTAGTTTAAATTGATGTTTTTGTGTGTGTGGGGGGGGGGTTTAGGTATGATTACTATTAAAGAGTTCGCATATTCACTTTTCTTGAAAATATTTAGCTATTAGATCTATTTAAATGCTTGTTTTCATATTATAATTTGTTTTCATATTATAATAGTTTGTTTTCATATTATAATAATATAATATATGCACAAATTGAAGCATTTAAACTGATATATTATATACCTTCAAATACTTCAATTCGGTTTTTTATATTATATTACGCCTCTTTTGTATTATATTATGAGCCTAAATAAAGAATCTAACAAAGGTATTGTTTAGGTTATATTAGGCCTATATTTTATTATATTTTATCAACATATAATAGATAGAACAGAACAAGAAAGGCAATTATATAATCTGTCATTGCGTCATTTCATTATGATATGAAAGGCTCAGTACAGTGTGGCACAAAGCGCTTATGCACATCCCGAGTGGAGAATGATGCGCTTAAAGCCACATGGAGTTACAGCGCACAGCGCATCGAGTCCGCTTTGATGCAAGCTCTACAATACACTTCTTTTCGACAGTCAAAGCGGGGGTTACGTTTTTGCAGGTCATACAGAATAACCCTAAAGGCACCAAGGTGGCGGTGCCACCGGCTTTATATATATATATATATATATATATATATATATATATATACATATATATATATATATATACATATATATATATGAATATAGCTGCGAGCAGCGATGAAGGGCCAAAGCCGGCGGTACCGCCATCCCGGTGCCTTTAGGTAACTAAAGGCACCGGGGTTGCGGTGCCACCGGCTTGGGCCCGCAATCGCTGCTCGCAGCTATATTTCTTATTATTATTATTATTCCGCTAACTTTTTGGCACTTTTGGGGCCCTTAACATGCTCAAAAACTCTTGAAACTTTGCACACGGGTCAGAACCCGCGGCCATCAGAGCCGGGCTGAAGCTGGTACCCGGGCGTGGCAGGGCGGCTCGTCAGCGCCCCCTGGAACGGGGTCCGAACACTTGGTCCATAACTCAAACACGCTTGTATGTAATAATATGAAACTCGGTACACATGTCGATCTCATCGTTTCATCTATACCTCACACTCTTACTTTTTACCCCAGCCCAACAGGAAGTCGGCTATTGAGGTTTGTTTGTAAAACGCACGCAATGGAATGTTATATACTCCTCCTAGAGCTCTGATCCAAATTCGACGAAACTCGGTCAGCGTGAAGTCAAGACATTGAGGATGAAAGTTTGCGAGGGGATTTTTGATATCTCGAACGGTTTGCCCGTGGCGAGGAAACGAAACTATGGCGAGAAACGTGAAACAGGAAGTGTGTCATAACTTCAGCATACATTAACTGATCTTGACGAAACTTCAGCAGTGTGTTCGCTGTAAGAGGACGATCACATGGATGTGACTATTGTGAGTCAAAGTTATAGCGCCACCAACTGGCAGCAGGAAGTGTGTCACTTTCAAAATGCTTTAAAATCACCCTCTTATTTTAACCCGATTTGCTTCAAACTTCATCTGTATAATGTAAATACACGGCAGATGAAGACCTGTGAATGGATTCTTGATATCTTTGAAACTGTTGCCGTGACAACGCATCAAACTTTACCATTCTTTTAGGATGCTTTTGAGACTCTTAGCATGCTTGAAATTGCATGAAACTCGCCAGACACATCACATTTATTAGCCAGTAGACACGTGCAAAGTTTCAGAAACGGGCGTGGTGAGGGCTCAGTAGCGCCACCTTTTGACAAAAGTCGGGTTGTTAGTTTTATCTACAGTTACAAAAATCGGTATGTATATTGTACTCCTCTAAGCCGGACAACTTTCTAATTGACACTTATTAGCTAGGACCCACAGAAAATCAGATATTTTTGTTTGAATGTTGAGAAAATCTCAGAATTTTGCCAGGCTCTCAGTGTCTCTGTGTGTGAGTGAGAGGAGGGGCGCCTGTCAGGTTAATTTTAACCCTTTATTTGCTGTGTGCGACTTCTCTGGCATTTTTGGGGGCCTTAACATACTCTAAAACTCTTGAAACTTTGCACACGGGTCAGAACCCATGGCCATCAGGGCCGGGCTGAAGCTGGTAACCGGGCGTGGCAGGGCGGCTCGACAGTGGCCCCTGGACTGGGATTCGAACATTTGTCCATAAATCAAACACACGTGCATGAATTAATATGAAACTCGGTACACTCATGGATCACATCAGGCCAAACAACTTTCGTGCTCTAAGTTTTACGACAGTTCAAACGGAAGTCGGGAATTATGTTTTTTTTTTTAAATAAATGTCCTAGAAAAACATCAAATTACAACCCATGCTGTTAACAATCACCACCAAACTCTGGTGTGCATGAAGTCAAGACATTGAGGATGCTAAATTCCGGACGGATTTTTGATATCTCGAACGGTTTGGCCGTGGCGAGGAAATGAATTTTATGACTAAAGAAAGGACACATAAAGTGTGTTATAACTTGGTTAGTTTTACTGACAGTTACAAAACTTGCCGTGTATATTGTTCTATTCAAGCCAAACAACTTTCTAATTAACAATAATAAGCTCAAACCAACAGAAAGTCAGATATTTTTGTTTGAATATGATCATGCTCTCTTTGAGCCTGCTGTCTTTGCCTGTCTGTGTGTGTGTGTGTGTGTGTGTGTGTGTGTGTGTGTGTGTGTGTGTGTGTGTGTGTGTGTGTGTGTGTGTGTGTGTGTGTAGGGGGAGGGGGCTTAACCATTTCACTGTGTGTCTGGCTGGCTAAAGAAAATACATTTCTTAAGCCTGGTATTTTTTAAATAAGTTTTTAATTTTATTTTTTTTATAAGTAAAGGCATATAACCCGTTTAATTGTAGTGCATTGACAATAGTTTTATATAATTAGTGTATTAATTAAATTAACTTGGTCCATAAATCAAACACATGTAATAATATGAAACTCGGTACACATAGATCTCATCGTGTTCATATATACTTCACACTCTACCTTTTACCCCAGCCCAACAGGAAGTCGGTTATTTAGGGTTGTTTGTAAAAAAACATGCAATGGAATAATTAAGTACTTCTCTAGAGAATACAAAGAAATGCCACTGTCAGGATTCAGATTCTAACACAGGGGTAAGTGAAGAATATACACTTTGCTTTATTTAAAGAACAGGTAAGGATTCAGGTTTTTAGGTGCTCAGTGGTGCTTGTGAAGAGGATTCGTGGCAGGATTATTCCAGGTGAGTGAATTCTCTTGATAAGGAATTTCGTGACTGTGGTTCTTTGCGCTGACTCTCCGTCTTCCCTCTTCTAGATAGTCGGTGGGTAGACGAGACACAGAGAGAATTCCACGTGAGTAGATTCCTTTAGTGCTTTCAAGGGTGAATCAACCAGTTCAGTGATACTCGCTTGCTTCTCTTTTCTAGATCATCCGGAGGAGAACGGGACTCAACACTGGATCCAGGACACAGGAAACAGGAACCGAGGAGCGGATTCTGGGGACATCGGAACAGGAACACACAGGTTAGTGGATTACAGGTGAGTATACTTTACGTTCCATGTAGGTGATCACTCGGGAAGGAAGCTGAGAGAACGGTTGTGGGTCTCTTCCTGTCGGAGGCTTGACAATGAATGACTGTGGGACCGGGGTTTTTATGCTGGCTGGGACGGTGATTGCGGATTGGGAGCAGGTGCAGGTGATTAATACTCTGGGGACGGGGATCTTGGTGCGGTGACGTAAGAGGATTCTGATTGGCTCCTGACAGCCACAAACAAATTGCCAGGGGATTTCTGATATCTCGGAACGGTTCGATATCTTAACCATTCTTTTAGAATATCTTCGGGTGATAGTTTAATCTCAAAATCATAAATAGGGCTATACTGCCCTCTTGTGTCAAATTATATTTCTATATTTATTACGTATGCAACAGAGGATGTTGTGTTTTATTGGGAGTGTACACAAATATAGGCAAACAGTTTGCAGTCTGTTGTCCTGTATGAACAAATAACGGATTATGTTTCCTGTTTCCACTGTTCACACACACACACACACACACATACACTCAGTTCACATCGCACCTCCCTCCCACTCCTCTCTCTCTCTCTCTCTCTCTCATCTCACTCTCTCACACACACACACACACACTCAGTTCTATCGCACCTCCCTCCCTCCCTCTCCCCTCCTCTCTCTCTCTCTCTCTCTCTCTCTCACACACACACAAACACTTTCTGCAAGGCAGCGGCTTCAGAAGTGCACGCGCTCAAAGGGAACTTCAACACACACTTCAATGTGCGCGCCTCAAGTCAGATATTTTTGTTTGAATGTGGTCATGCTCTCTCTGAGCCTACACTTCTGTATGGCAAGCCCTTTTAACATTTAAAAGCTAAGTTTGACTATTCGTAATTAACATTGTAGATATCAACAATGTCTTTCTAGTCGTAATTACATTTTGGATAGTTTGTATTATCATTTAAGATATCTGTAATGTAATTGTGACTAGTCGAAACGACAGATAGAGTATGGCAAGCCGTTTTAACATTTAATCATTTTAACCTACTAGTCTCTATTTTCATGCTACTAGTACTTATTTTTAGATACTAGTATCTATTCCATTAAGTACTAGTACTTATTCATTAGCTACTAGTGCTTATTCTTTAGATACTAGTGCCTTTTCTTTAGATACTAGTGTTTATTCTTTAGGTACTAGTACCTTTTTAAAGATACTAGTACTTATTCATTAGACACTAGTCCTTATTTATTAGATACTAGTACTTATTCATTAGATGCTAGTCCTTATTCATTACATACCAATGCTTATTAATTAGTTACTAGTACTTATTCATTAGATACTAGTACCTATTAAATAGATACTAGTACTTATTCATTAGACACTAGTACTTATTTCAATGGTGACTAGTAACTATTCTTTTGTTACTTAGTCACATTTTTTCCATTGACTTCTATGGTGATCTGTCATTCAGATATCAACTATTCAGTTCTGACTAGTATGTTAGTATGTATTCCAATTGTGGAATACATACTAGTATGTATTCCAAAGCAGGGGTTACGTTTTTGCACGTCGTGCAGAATAACCCTAAAGGCACCAAGGTGGCGGTGCCACCGGCTTTATATATATATATATATATATATATATATATATATAGCTGCGAGCAGCGATGGAGGGCCAAAGCCGGCGGTACCGCCATCCCGGTGCCTTTAGGTAACTAAAGGCACCGGGGTTGCGGTGCCACCGGCTTGGGCCCGCAATCGCTGCTCGCAGCTATATATATATTTTTTTTTTTTATCTTTTCTAGCGACTATTCGGGCACTTTTTGGGGCCCTTAACATGCTCGAAAACTCTTGAAACTTTGCACACGGGTCAGAACCCGCGGCCATCAGAGCCGGGCTGAAGCTGGTACCCGGGCGTGGCAGGGCGGCTCGTCAGCGCCCCCTGGAACGGGGTCCGAACACTTGGTCCATAACTCAAACACACTTGCATGTAATAATATGAAACTCGGTACACATGTCGATAGCATCATTTCATCTATACCTCACGTTCTTACTTTTTACCCCAGCCCAACAGGAAGTCGGCTATTGAGGTTTGTTTGTAAAACACACGCAATGAACTTTTAAATACTCCTCCTAGAGCTCCTGATCCAAATTCGACGAAACTCGGTCAGCGTGAAGTCAAGACATTGAGGATGAAAGTTTGCGTAGGGATTTTCTGATATCTCGAACGGTTTGGCCGTGGCGAGGAAACGAAACTATGGCGAGAAACGTGAAACAGGAAGTGTGTCATAACTTCAGCATACATTAACTGATCTGGATGAAACTTCAGCAGTGCGTTCGCTGTAAGAGGACGATCACATGGATGTGACTATTGTGAGTCAAAGTTATAGCGCCACCAACTGGCAGCAGGAAGTGTGTCACTTTCAAAATGCTTTGAAATCACCCTCTTATTTTTACCCGATTTGCTTCAAACTTCATCTGTATAATGTAAATACACGGCAGATGAAGACCTATGAATGGATTCTTGATATCTTTGAAAGTGTTGCCGTGGCAACGCATCAAACTTTACCATTCTTTTAGGATGCATTCTTTTAGGGATTCGAACATTTGTCCATAAATCAAACACACATGCATGGATTAATATGAAACTCGGTACACTCATAGATCACATCAGGCCAAACAACTTTCGTGCTCTAAGTTTTACGACAGTTCAAACGGAAGTCGGGAATTATGTTTTTTTTTTTAAATAAATGTCCTAGAAAAACATCAAATTACAACCCATGCTGTTACCAATCACCACCAAACTCGGTGTGCATGAAGTCAAGACATTGAGGATGCTAAATTCCGGACGGATTTGTGATATCTCGAACGGTTTGGCCGTGGCGGATGTTTTTGACTAAAAAAGGACACATAAAGTGTGTTATAACTTGGTTAGTTTTACTGACAGTTACAAAACTTGCCGTGTATATTGTTCTATTCAAGCCAAACAACTTTCTAATTAACAATAATAAGCTCAAACCCACAGAAAGTCAGATATTGTAGTTTGAATATGATCATGCTCTCTCTGAGCCTAGTCTTTGCCTGTCTGTGTGTGTGTGCGTGTGTGTGTGTGTGTGTGTGTGTGTGTGTGTGTGTGTGTGTGTGTGTGTGTGTGTGTGTGTGTGTGTGTGTGTGTGTGTGTGTGTGTGTGTGTGTGTGTGTGTGTGTGTGTGTGTGTGTGTGTGTGTGTGTGTGTGTGTGTGTGTGTGTGTGTGTGTGTGTGTGTGTGTAGGGGGAGGGGGCTTAACCATTTCACTGTGTGTCTGGCTGGCTAAAGTAAATACATTTCTTAAGCCTGGTATTTTTTAAATAAGTTTTTATTTTTATTTTTTATAAGTAAAGGCATATAACCCGTTTAATTGTAGTGCATTGACAATAGTTTTATATAATTAGTGTATTAATTAAATTAACTTGGTCCATCAAATCAAAACACACTTGCATGTAATAATATGAAACTCGGTACACATAGATCTCATCGGTTCATATATACTTCACACTCTTACTTTTTACCCCAGCCCAACAGGAAGTCGGCTATTTAGGGTTGTTTGTAAAAAAACATGCAATGGAATAATTAAGTACTTCTCTAGAGAATACAAAGAAATGCCACGAACAAATTGCCAGGGGATTTTTGATATCTCGGAACGGTTTGATATCTTAACCATTCTTTTAGAATATCTTCGGGTGATAGTTTAATCTCAAAATCATAAATAGGGCTATACTGCCCTCTTGTGTCAAATTATATTTCTATATTTATTACGTATGCAACAGAGGATGTTGTGTTTTATTGGGAGTGTACACAAATATAGGCAAACAGTTTGCAGTCTGTTGTCCTGTATGAACAAATAACGGATTATGTTTCCTGTTTCCACTGTTCACACACACACACACATACACTCAGTTCAATCGCACCTCCCTCCCACTCCTCTCTCTCTCTCTCTCTCTCTCCTCTCTCACACACACACACACACACACTCAGTTCTATCGCACCTCCCTCCCTCCTCCTCCTCTCTCTCTCTCTCTCTCTCTCTCACACACACACACACACACTTTCTGCGAGGCAGCGGCTTCAGAAGTGCACGCGCTCAGAGGGAACTTCAACACACACTTCGATGTGCGCGCCTCTCTCTCGTGCGCACATACACACACTCCAGCTTGAGAGAGAGAGAGGCGCGCGCGTGTGTGTGTATGTGTGTGTGTGTTAAAGTTTCCTCTGAGCTCGTGCACTTCTGAAGCTGCTGCCGCGCAGAAAATAAGAAAATGCCACGCAGAGGACCGACGCGAAATGTGTGGAAATCCATTTGATTGTAGTTTAATTGAGAAATAATTTCAGTGCTCTGGTCAACCGCTATAGAGTGAAAACTGATTAAAGTGGTGGAAATAACGGTTGATGGACACAGAACAGTAACAATTACACACCCACCCGCGTGAAGTCAAAATACATCATTAGTTTAAATTGATGTTTTTGTGTGTGTGGGGGGGGGGGTTAGGTATGATTACTATTAAAGAGTTCGCATATTCACTTTTCTTGAAAATATTTAGCTATTAGATCTATTTAAATGCTTGTTTTCATATTATAATTTGTTTTCATATTATAATAGTT
>JAQIUQ010000232.1:117500-123059 GCA_030378365.1 Hybognathus amarus
TACATTTCTTAAGCCTGGTATTTTTTAAATAAGTTTTTATTTTTATTTTTTTATAAGTAAAGGCATATAACCTGTTTAATTGTAGTGCATTGACAATAGTTTTATATAATTAGTGTATTAATTAAATTAACTTGGTCCATAAATCAAAAAAAGTAAGTAAATAAATCAAAAATGAAGTGTGTTAAAACTTCTGCATACATTAACTGATCTTGATGAAACTTCAGCAGTGTGTTCGTTGTAAGAGGCCGATCACATGGATGTGACTATTGTGAGTCAAATATATAGCGCCACCAACTGGCAGCAGAAAGTGTTTCACTTTCAAAATGCTTTGAAATCACACTCTTACTTTTACCCGATTTGCTTCAAACTTCATCTGTATAATGTAAACACACGCCAGATGAAGAGCTGTGAAAGCATTATTCAATATCTAAGATAATGTTGCCATAGCAACGCATCAAACTTTAACATTCCTTTTTTTTGATGATTTTGAGTCTCTTAGCGGCTTTTGGGGCCCTTAATGGGTTTGAAAACTCTTGAAACTTTGCACACAGGTCAGATCCCACAGCCATCAGAGCCGGGCTGAAGATGGTACCCGGGTGTGGCAAGGGGGCTAGACAGCGCCCCCTGGAACGGGGTCCAAAAACTTGGTCCATAAATCAAACACGCTTGCATGTAATAATATGAAACTCAGTACACATGTTGATCTCATCGTTTCATATATTCATATATTCTCCTCAAGCCGGACAACTTTCTAATTTACACTCATGAGCTAGGACCCACAGAAAGTCAGATATTTTGGTTTGAAAATGTTGAGTGTCTCTTGAGCCTACACTTCTGTATGGCAAGCCCTTTTAACATTTAAAAGCTAAGTTTGACTATTCGTAATTAACATTGTAGATATCAACAACGTCTTTCTAGTCGTAATTACATTTTGGATAGTTTGTATTATCATTTAAGATATCTGTAACGTAATTGTGACTTAGTCGAAACGACAGATAGAGTATGGCAAACCGTTTTAACATTTAATCATTTTAACCTACTAGTCTCTATTTTCATGCTACTAGTACTTATTTTTTAGATACTAGTATCTATTCCATTAAGTACTAGTACTTATTCATTAGCTACTAGTGCTTATTCTTTAGATACTAGTGCCTTTTCTTTAGATACTAGTGTTTATTCTTTAGGTACTAGTACCTTTTTAAAGATACTAGTACTTATTCATTAGACACTAGTCCTTATTTATTAGATACTAGTACTTATTCATTAGATGCTAGTCCTTATTCATTACATACCAATGCTTATTAATTAGTTACTAGTACTTATTCATTAGATACTAGTACCTATTAAATAGATACTAGTACTTATTCATTAGACACTAGTACTCATTTCAATGGTGACTAGTAACTATTCTTTTGTTACTACTAGTCACATTTTTTCCATTGACTTCTATGGTGATCTGTCATTCAGATATCAACTATTCAGTTCTGACTAGTATGTTAGTATGTATTCCAATTGTGGAATACATACTAGTATGTATTCCAAAGCAGGGGTTACGTTTTTTGCACGTCGTGCATAATAACCCTAAAGGCACCAAGGTGGCGGTGCCACCGGCATATAAATATATATATATATATATATATATATATATATACATATATATATATATAAATATAGCTGCGAGCAGCGATGAGGGCCAAGCCGGCGGTACGCCATCCTGGTGCCTTTAGGCACCGGGGTTGCGGTGCCACCGGCTTGGGCCCTCAATCGCTGCTCGCAGCTATATTTAGGGCCCAAGCCTGAAAGGGCGCAGAGCCCTATTGTTTTCCTTCCGATTATTTTTTTTTTTTTTTTATTTTTTTTTTTTCTTAGCGACTATTCGGGCACTTTTGGGGCCCTTAACATGCTCGAAAACTCTTGAAACTTTGCACACGGGTCAGAACCCGCGGCCATCAGAGCCGGGCTGAAGCTGGTACCCGGGCGTGGCAGGGCGGCTCGTCAGCGCCCCCTGGAATGGGGTCCGAACACCTGGTCCATAACTCAAACACACTTGCATGTAATAATATGAAACTCGGTACACATGTCGATAGCAGAATTTCATCTATACCTCGCGTTCTTGCTTTTTACCCCAGCCCAACAGGAAGTCGGCTATTGAGGTTTTTTTGTAAAACACACGCAATGAACTTTTAAATACTCCTCCTAGAGCTCTGATCCAAATTCGACGAAACTCGGTCAGCGTGAAGTCAAGACATTGAGGATGAAAGTTTGTGTGGGGATTTTTGATATCTCGAACGGTTTGGCCGTGGCGAGGAAACGAAATTATGGCGAGAAACGTGAAACAGGAAGTGTGTCATAACTTCAGCATACATTAACTGATCTGGATGAAACTTCAGCAGTGCGTTCGCTGTAAGAGGACGATCACATGGATGTGACTATTGTGAGTCAAAGTTATAGCGCCACCAACTGGCAGCAGGAAGTGTGTCACTTTCAAAATGCTTTGAAATCACCCTCTTATTTTTACCCGATTTGCTTCAAACTTCATCTGTATAATGTACATACACGGCAGATGAAGACCTATGAATGGATTCTTGATATCTTTGAAACTGTTGCCGTGGCGACGCATCAAACTTTACCATTCTTTTAGGATGCATTCTTTTAGGGATTCGAACATTTGTCCATAAATCAAACACACGTGCATGGATTAATATGAAACTCGGTACACTCATAGATCACATCAGGCCAAACAACTTTCGTGCTCTAAGTTTTACGACAGTTCAAACGGAAGTCGGGAATTATGTTTTTTTTTTTTAAATAATTGTCCTAGAAAAACATCAAATTACAACCCATGCTGTTACCAATCACCACCAAACTCGGTGTGCATGAAGTCAAGACATTGAGGATGCTATATTCCGGACGGATTTTTGATATCTCGAACGGTTTGGCCGTGGCGGATTTTTTTGACTAAAAAAGGACACATAAAGTGTGTTATAACTTGGTTAGTTTTACTGACAGTTACAAAACTTGCCGTGTATATTGTTCTATTCAAGCCAAACAACTTTCTAATTAACAATAATAAGCTCAAACCCACAGAAAGTCAGATATTGTAGTTTGAATATGATCATGCTCTTTCTAAACCTAGGCCTGTCACACAGTCTGTGTGTGTGTGTGTGTGTGTGTAGGGGGAGGGGGCTTAATCATTTCACTGTGTGTCTGGCCTGCTAAAGTAAATACATTTCTTAAGCCTGGTATTTTTTACATAAGTTTTTATTTTTATTTTTTTTATAAAGTAAAGGCATATAACCTGTTTAATTGTAGTGCATTGACAATAGTTTTATATAATTAGTGTATTAATTAAATTAACTTGGTCCATAAATCAAAAAAGTAAGTAAATAAATCAAAAAGGAAGTGTGTTAAAACTTCTGCATACATTAACTGATCTTGATGAAACTTCAGCAGTGTGTTCGTTGTAAGAGGTCAGTCACATAGATGTGAGTCAAATATATAGCGCCACCAACTGGCAGCAGAAAGTGTTTCACTTTCAAAATGCTTTGAAATCGCACTCTTACTTTTACCCGATTTGCTTCAAATGTAAACACACGCCAGATGAAGAGCTGTGAAAGCATTATTCAATATCTAAGATAATGTTGCCATAGCAACGCATCAAACTTTAACATTCCTTTTTTTTGATGATTTTGAGTCTCTTAGCGGCTTTTGGGGCCCTTAATGGGTTTGAAAACTCTTGAAACTTTGCACACAGGTCAGATCCCACAGCCATCAGAGCCGGGCTGAAGATGGTACCCGGGTGTGGCAAGGGGGCTAGACAGCGCCCCCTGGAACGGGGTCCAAAAACTTGGTCCATAAATCAAACACGCTTGCATGTAATAATATGAAACTCAGTACACATGTTGACTCATCGTTTCATATATTCATATATTCTCCTCAAGCCGGACAACTTTCTAATTTACACTCATGAGCTAGGACCCACAGAAAGTCAGATATTTTGGTTTGAAAATGTTGAGTGTCTCTCTGAGCCTACACTTCTGTATGGCAAGCCCTTTTAACATTTAAAAGCTAAGTTTGACTATTCGTAATTAACATTGTAGATATCAACAACGTCTTTCTAGTCCGTAATTACATTTTGGATAGTTTGTATTATCATTTAAGATATCTGTAACGTAATTGTGACTAGTCGAAACGACAGATAGAGTATGGCAAACCGTTTTAACATTTAATCATTTTAACCTACTAGTCTCTATTTTCATGCTACTAGTACTTATTTTTTAGATACTAGTATCTATTCCATTAAGTACTAGTACTTATTCATTAGCTACTAGTGCTTATTCTTTAGATACTAGTGCCTTTTCTTTAGATACTAGTGTTTATTCTTTAGGTAGTAGTACCTTTTTAAAGATACTAGTACTTATTCATTAGACACTAGTCCTTATTTATTAGATACTAGTACTTATTCATTAGATGCTAGTCCTTATTCATTACATACCAATGCTTATTAATTAGTTACTAGTACTTATTCATTAGATACTAGTATCTATTAAATAGATACTAGTACTTATTCATTAGACACTAGTACTTATTTCAATGGTGACTAGTAACTATTCTTTTGTTACTACTAGTCACATTTTTTCCATTGACTTCTATGGTGATCTGTCATTCAGATATCAACTATTCAGTTCTGACTAGTATGTTAGTATGTATTCCAATTGTGGAATACATACTAGTATGTATTCCAAAGCAGGGGTTACGCTTTTGTACGTCGTGCAGAATAACCCAAAAGGCACCAAGGTGGCGGTGCCACCGGCTTCACACACACACACACACACACACACACACACACACACACACACACACACACACACACACACACACACACTGCCAATAAGCTGCGACAGTGAGGAGGGCCAAAGCCGGCTGTACCGCCATCCCGGTGCCTTTAGGCACCGGGGTTGCGGTGCCACCGGCTTGGGCCCTCTGATCGCTGCTCGCAGCTATATTTATATCTTACTTCTCTTATTTTTCCAGCGACCTCTTCGGGCACTTCCTGGGGCCCTTAACATGTCTCGAAAACTCTTGAAACTTTGCACACGGGTCAGAACCCACGGCCATCAGAGCCGGGCTGAAGCTGGTACCCGGGCGTGGCAGGGCGGCTCGTCAGCGCCCCCTGGAACGGGGTCCGAACACTTGGTCCATAACTCAAACACGCTTGTATGTAATAATATGACACTCGAGCCTTAAACACATATCCGATCTCATCCGAGCTTCTCATCTATACCTCACACTCTTACTCTCCACCCCTGAGCCCGACAGGAAGCCCGGCTATTGAGGTTTGTTTTGTAAACGCACGGATGGAAATGTTAATACACTCCTCCTGAGAGCTCTCATCCATATTCGACGAAACTTGGCTCAGCGTGAATGCTTTAAGACATTGCGGATGAAAGTTTGCGAGGGGGTTTCTCGATATTCTCGAACGGTTTGCCCGTGGCGAGGAAAACGAAACTACTGGCGAGAAACGTGAAAACAGGAAGGTGTGCTCATGACTTCAGCATA
>JAQIUQ010000233.1:0-13726 GCA_030378365.1 Hybognathus amarus
TCTCCTGGCTCTGCTCCCCTGTGGCTTACTTTTGACCAATCGGCGACCGCTATTATTATCGTCATCTTTGCAATCTTTGCAACAGGTAAGGCTATTCTTCACGACTGTATAATCGATCATTATTTATTTATAAACAGTGTGTATTTTTAGACAATTAAACATGCCAATAAAGCTAGCTATCGTGTAATAGCACACGTTTTCTTCTGTATATGAACCTGCAACTTTTCCATGATAAATACAGTAAAAAACGTCACTACTGTCAAGATAATTAGCCGACCGCTAATTAAGCTATATCCTCCGTAAACCATTTTTTTTTGTTGTTAATTTAGTATTTTTTTGTGTCATTACATTATTTTGAGCACAAGAACATTTTTACCCAGGTGAAAAGACGTACAATTAAGTGTATTAAAAATGCATTACATTATATTTGTATTGTACTAAAAACATATTTAGGTACATTTTTAATACACTTAATTGAACGTCTTTTTCACCTGGGTACTAAAACCTTTTTTTTTTAAGTTGAATTCATATGTTATACTATACTATGTTATACACCAGTATTCATATTTATGTTATACTTTTAAATACTATGTTATACATATTTAAAAAGACATGAATAGGCAAAAACATGTTTTTTTTTAGGTTAATTTTTTAGGTTTCCGGAAATTTGATATACCAATCTTTGTATATAAATGATTCTCAACTATGTTATAAAAGATATACCAAAACGATTTGATATACCATTTTACATTTTAGATCTGTTTGATGATCATATTATTATGAATTGTCATATATGCTTTTATGTTATATTTTGTGTTTCGTAGTAATCTCACAAAAGCTAAATAAAACAAAACCATTTAAGCATGGCATGATACCGGCAAGATTGTACCAAGAAGTGTTATTTATTTTCTTATTAATAAGTTCATCACACTATTTACAATTTATACACAAGGCAATTCACAGTGATTCACAGTTGTATAAAAAACAATAATGCGTATGCACATAATAATCATTAATTATTATAATATTATAGTACTTAACAAATTCTGTAGTAAAATACTTTCAGTTGGAATATGACAGCTATGTAACGTTCTGTTTGTGCCTGTGTCCTTTCAGATTATGTATGCATACCCAGTTTTGCGAAGAACCTCTGAGGGTCGACTCCTTATGGGTCCAACTGAGGAGGCCAATAGGAGGGAGATCGTGTTGGCTGGGAGGGCCAGGAGTAAGGAGGAGGTCCTGGCTGAGGCCTCTGCTTTTGTGAGGCAGAATGGAGGGAATCCTGGAGACCAGTTCCTGGTTCTGGCTCACTGCAAGATCCAGTTTGGGAAACACCAGGGTCAGAGGTTCCTGTGGCTGCTGGAGAACTCACTGGGGTATGCCTGCTATCTGGTCAGCAGCATTTTGGGGGAGGAGGAGAGGGACAACCCGCTGTCGGCCAACAAACACCTGTTCCTCAGATACACCTCGCAGATCAGGGAGGTAGGCGAGGCTGTGGAGGTGTATCAGAAAAAACAGGCCATGCTGCAGGAGGCCCAGAGGACAGGAGACTCAGGATGTCTGATGGTGGAGTTTGGGGATTTTAAGGGTAGGTCAATGAAGGAGGTGTATGAGGACCCAAGCAAGGAGGCCCAGGCTCTCATCACCTACCTGAAGAAGGCAAAGGCCAGGCCTAACACTAATATGGCCCTTTTCAAAGCATACGTGCTGAAGAGGCAGGCTCCAGCCCACATGCCCACCACCACTGTGCCCGCTGCATCTGTCCTCACTGCTGCTGTGCCCACTGCCACTGTGTCTGTTCCTCCTCCACCTACTGCCACTAAGAACAGGCCACTGCCGGTAACCAATGTGAAGGCCCTGTTGGCGCGGGGAAGCATTTATCTGCTTCACAGCTGGCACAAAAGATTTTGTCTCCAGCCAAGCCCTGTAAGTGAATTGCAAGCTTTAAAATCATTACAGTATATATTATGCAGTATATATGTCTAACGAAAATACGTGATTCAACAGCTGCAGGACCACGTGTACCTCCTGCGTCTGAGTCCGCAGCCCGGAGACAGCTCTTTACATGTGGTGAGTATCACTTAACGCATACAAGTGTGTTGGTGACATGTGCTTAGTGTTTTATGTTATTTTACAGACTCTGCTGCTACGGATTTTTTTGAGGAGGAAGATGACCTGGAAATGGCAACTGTAGCCTCGCAAGCTGAGGAACAACTTCCTCAAGGTATGTAAATCTTAAACAATACTTTAAAAACAATTACAAATAAAACAAAACAGTATTTTTTTAAATGACATATTGTATTATTTTATTTCACAACACAGAGGAATGGCACTTCTCAGGTGTCAATCTACATTCACTCTTTGAGTGAACATCCTCAAAGGAAAAAAGAGAATTTAAAGGTGTATGTAAAAGGTTTTTCATTTTTTATCGTAATCACTGACTAAACCTCATTCTTGTCATCTCACACTTCCCCCACTCCCCTTGGAATTAGTGGCTGTTGTAGTGTTTGGTCTGCTTCGCTTCACACTTGGCTGATCCCATCTTTTTTTCTTCTTGTATTTCTTCTAATTGATGTTTCATTAACAAGGTTCGGGAGGATCACGATCTAATGATCAAACAATCAAGTCAGCCAGCTGTCAGCAATCAGTAATCAACTGGTTCACTCAATCAGCACAAGCAAAGCCTATAAAAACACACAGTATCTCAGCATTTGGTGTCCTGCTTTGCAAAAAGATGTCCCAAATGCAACTTTCAACGTCTGATGACGAGCTCAACCATGCTGTGCCGCCATCAGCTGGCCCCAGGACAACTTCTCCACCTGATACCGCCTCCGAGCCCCACGTTTCATCTCGTGGGCGCCGGTCGGTTCAAACAACTCCTCGCACGCCAAGACGCCGAGGTTTACCCTCACCTCCACCGGCGAGGACTCCAGCTTCCTCCCCAGCTTCCTCCTATCGTTCGGCCGTGCCAACGATTCCGCCTATTGGAAAGTGGACCGTCTTGAGTTTGAGACAAGCGCTGATAAACTCAGATTTTCAGCCCTCGCGCAGGATGACTAAAGTGCAACTTTACAACATGTATGTTACCTTGCAATCATCGAACATCTCTCCTAGATCCACCCCAGGTTCCAAGGCGGCCAGCAGGCCGGGAAATTCTCGCGAGGCCCCGAACTCGCCTCGCCCGACTCCGCCACCTTCCCGTGCAAGGTCCGGTTTGCCGCGCGCTCGGCCCGGAGCGCCAGGATTTCTGCGAGCCTGGGGTCGCGCTCCAGATTCCACCGCCACGAGACCTCACTCGCCTCCCGCTCCACCTCAGCTTTTCAGCACGGCGCCTCCCGCCGCAGCGCCATACACAGCTGGGCCCGCCGGCTCACATTCCGCTTCCCAGCTTTTTCCTCCTGCCGTTTCTAGCCCTTTTCCTCTGCAGTGGCCTCCGGCTCCCGTAGCAAACGCTAGCGTGAGGTTGCCTCCGCTAGCGGCGGAGGCTCAAACTTTCCACCATTTCCCTGCAACTACTGCAAACCCCTCCCCTTTTCAGTGGCCTGCAGCCCAAGCAAGCGCAAGACCACCTCCGCTTGCAACACAGGCTCAGGCATCGCATCCATTTTCCCCTTTTCCTTCTGGTGCTTTTCTTAATTTTCCTTCTCAAGCCCCACAGGCCGACCTAAGCGTGAGGCTGCCTCCGCCGATAGTCGCAGCCCAGGCTTCTCTCCCTTACACCTCTCTTCTAAATGCCAAATCACAATATTCTCTTTTCACAGCTACCCCGATGCCAGTTCCACCAAACGCCGTCGCTCTGGAGCCTCCCCCGGTGACTCAAAACATCCGAGCACAGATTCTGGCAGGTGCGGATGTAGATCTCTCACATTTACTTTCTCTGCTTCCCGTATCCGATTCCAACCAGGATCCAGTTAGTTAACTGCGGGGATTTTTCAGTCACCTTAAAAAATCACAATACACATTCATCACGTTTACTTTCTTTTTCAGAGTTTTCAATTGCTTTCAGCCACTACACAGACATCATTTGCTCAGCCTTCCCTCATAGGCGACGCGAACTGAACGACTATTTAGCGCTGATAGCCGAGCTCGCGTTGTCCTACAGGGGAGGGCACTTTTACACTTACCACAAACTCTTTTCAGCAAAATGCGCTGTTAGGGTTTCTCAGTGGAACCAGTGCCCTTACTGGGGAGCACTAGATACCGACTTGCATAGCAGAGTTTTCCTCGGCTGCAGGAATATTTCCTGCGTGGTCTGTAGATCAGTAGCGCATCCCACAACATCGTGCCCCCAAATTAACCCTTACGTTTCTCCACGCCCTGAAACAGCACCAGTCAAATCCACCAGCTACACACCAAGACCGGCGACAAGCAACCTTCACGAGGATAAATTCAGCTCCAGAGCACTCACAGACAACAAACAGCCTTGCAACAATTTTAACATTGGCAAATGCACCAGGCAGCGTTGTCGGTACCTGCACATATGCAGCTTTTGCGGCGGTGCTCATGCCCGTCCTGTATGCCCTGTGTATAAAGATGTCAATAAAAAATCTAGAAATTATTTATCGACTCCTGTGAATATTTCTCGCCTTTCCATCGAACTAGCTCACCACCCAGACTCTGAATTCACCGAATATCTGCTGTCTGGCCTACAACACGGCTTTAAACCTGGAGTGGTTTGTTCGCTCCCCCAAAACATCATCTGCGATAATCTCCAATCGGCTCTCGCCGAGCCCGACGTGGTAGACAACCTGATTAAAAAAGAAGTCGAGTCAGGCTTCATGATTGGCCCTTTCGACGAGCCTCCTTTCAAAAATTTTCGCATTAGCCCCATTGGAGTGGCTACGAGAAAGTTTTCAGGTAAGAAACGCCTCATAGTCGATCTGTCAGCTCCACATAAATCTTTGTTCCCAAGCATTAACAGCCTGATCCCACTCGACGAATTTTCTCTCAAATACCACGACGTAGATCACGCAGTCGACCTGATTAAAATCGTGGGCCGGGGTGCCTGGCTCGCTAAAATTGACATCACTTCGGCTTTTAAAGTGATGCCCATCCACCCGGATTCATGGCACTTATTCGGCGTGCGCTGGCATGAGAAATTCTATTTCGCCGTACGCTTAACTTTCGGATGCAAAAGCAGCCCCAAAATTTTCGACATGCTATCTGAAGCCGTTTGCTGGATCTTGTCAAACAATTACGCAATTCCTCACCTCATTCACCTGCTGGACGATTTTCTAATAATTTCGCCTCCCAGCGCCATTCCAGCAGCCCAGATCCTCACAGTTCAAAAAGTCTTTTCCGAGCTCGGAATCCCCATTGCCCAGGAAAAAACCATGGGTCCTGCCACATCCATCGAGTTCCTTGGCATTAATCTAGATTCGGTTCGATTCCAGGCCTCCCTGCCCAAGGAGAAAATTGATAGGATAATCCTCATCTCATCTACCCTCGCGGACAGTCCAAAGTGTTCCAAACGCAAACTCCTATCCATGCTCGGCCACTTAAACTTCGCCATGCGCATTATTCCACAAGGCCGCCCTTTCATTTCTCATCTCCTCTCTCTCGCATCTTCAGTCCACGCACTAGAGGATCCAATTTCCATAACTTCAGCATGCCGCGACGAACTCGGGCTATGGATAACTTTCCTTAAACAGTGGAACGGCCTATCCTTTTTCTATAAGGATCTAATTTCCTCCCCCTCGACATCCAGCTGTTCACAGATGCAGCCCCCTCTGTTGGCTTTGGAGGGTTCTACCAAGGACGCTGGTTCGCGTCTACGTGGCCCCCCCAAATACAGGACACGCTTCAGTCCTCGGCTTTATTCGAGCTCTACCCTCTCGTAGTAGCAGCCTTCCTGTGGGGGAAAGAATGGACTGCTAGCAGCATCATAGTGCATTGTGACAATGAAGCTACAGTCCAGTGCATTAATAAAGGCCGTTCCCATGCACCCACACTAATGCCACTTTTAAGACGTCTAATCTGGATTTCCGCATGTGATCAATTTATCTTAATTGCCAAACACATCCCCGGGTCAAAAAATCAAATTGCTGACTCTCTGTCTCGCTTTATGTTTCAGAAATTCAGGATGCTGGCTCCAGAGGCGGACGAGCTCCCAACTCCAGTACCTCATTATTCGGAATTAATATTCCCATAACCCACCCGCAAAAATCCCTCCTCAACATATCGCTCGACACCATTCTGCAAGCAGTTTCCCCCAGAACTCTCCAATCCTACGTGACCGCTTGGAGATGTTTTAAAGCCTTCCACCTTTCCTATAACACGCCATTCCCCGATTTTTCCCTCCTTACAATAACCTCCTTTATCTCTTACCTTAACAGCATCAAAAGCCTCCAAGTCGGGTCCATCAAAAGTTACTTAAGCGGCATCCAATTTTTCCACAAATTGATCCACGGCGCCCCTCTCCGGAAATAAATAATTCACAAACCTCCCTCTTGATTAAAGGCATCCAACGATCCCAGCCCACCCGCCCGGATACCAGACAACCCATAACGTTAGATATTCTCACTAAATGCATTCAGACCCTCCGCACAGGCTACCGATCCCTTAATACCTCCCGCACACTCGACGCCATGTTCATTCTAGCCTTTTTCGGTTTCCTAAGATGCTCTGAACTGGCTATCACTTCCAGATTCGACCCAAAAATCCACCCAAACATCTCAGATCTCTCAGTACTTGACAGCGAAACAATCTCGTTTCTGATTAAACAAAGCAAAACAGACCAAACCAAAAAAGGACACTTCATATATATTTTCAACCTCTCGTCACCAATTCAACCATTCCAAACTATACTAGCCTACCTCCAACTGAGAAACTCTCATGCTAAATCCCCTCTCGAACCCCTGTTCATCGACGATTCTAACAAACCTGTGACTCGCTTTTGTTTCCAAAAACACCTAAAATCTGTTCTTCAACTTTCAGGCATCCCAGCAGAGAATTTCTCCAGTCATTCCTTCCGCATTGGAGCAGCAACCTCAGCAGCCCAAAAAGGCCTCTCTCAGCAACAGATCCAAGCGCTTGGAAGATGGTCCTCAGACGCGTTCCAAACCTATATCAGAACTAATCGTTTCCATATCAAAAAAGCCCACCAAATCCTCATTGGTTAAAAAATAAATAAATAAATAAATTTTTAGAGTACCCATGCCTTCTCTTTCTTCATCCGGCAAATATTGATCTCCCAGTAGAGGACATAGCGAGAGCCTTCCTGGTCGAGCTTCTATGTCCGAGAAGACCCAGAGACAGCTTTCCCGGTCGAGTAATCATATCTCCTCTTTCTCCGTCCAGCGTGTATTGATCTCCTAGCGGACACAGCGAGAGCTTTCCCGGTTGAAAATTTATGTCTATTATTTCTCCGTCCAGCAATTATTGATCTCCCAGCGGACACAGCGAGAGCTTTCCCGGTCGAAAATTTATGTCTATTTCTCCGTCCAGCGAGTATTGATCTCCCAGCGGACACAGCGAGAGTTTTTCCGGTCTAAATATTCATGTCTATTATTTCTCCGTCCAGCGAGTATTGATCTCCCAGCGGACCCAGAGATAGCCTTCCCGGTAAAGTAATGATATCTCCTCTTTCTCCGTCCAGCGAGTATTGATCTCCCAGCGGACACAGCAAGAGCTTTCCCGGTCGAATATTTACGTCTATTTTTTCTCCGTCCAGCGAGTATTGATCTCCCAGCGGACACAGCGAGAGCTTTCCCGGTCAAATATTTATATCTATTCTTTCTCCATCCAGCGAGTATTGATCTCCCAGCGGACCCAGCGAGAGCCCTCCCGGTCAAGCCTCTGTCCAGCGAGTATTGATCTCCCAGCGGACCCAGAGACAGCCTTCCCGGTCGAGTATGTACATCTCCTCTCTCTCTGTCCAGCGAGTATTGATCTCCCAGCGGACCCTGAGATAGCCTTCCTGGTCGAGTATGTATATCTCCTCTCTCTCCGTCCTGCGAGTATTGATCTCCCACCGGACTCAGCGAGAGCTCCCTGAGGTCGAGCGTCTTCATCTCCTCCTCCATCCAGCGAGTATCGAATTCCCAGTGGACATAGCCTTACCCTCCCAGTAAAGCATCTATGTTTTTCTTTCAGGACTGGTGAGGCTTACCTATGCTGGGACCTTTGCCACAAGAACCCTCCCGTTTGGACACCGCAAGCTCTCCCAGCCAAAACTACCAGGCTCTCCTCGAAACGCCAGCCCGCCAATCTCTGCGCTCTTTTCGGGGGTTCTTGAAGCAGGTGGCTGTCCTTTTCTCACTTTGCTTTTTGGGGAGTACTCTGGGTTCGGGCCCAATTTCCGAGCTCGGAGCCCTCCCCCCGGACAGCACGCCAAATACGCATAACCATTTTTATTCTCTGACCATTAGTAAGTGTGAACTCGTGAATTGATGTTTCATTAACAAGGTTCGGGAGGATCACGATCTAATGATCAAACAATCAAGTCAGCCAGCTGTCAGCAATCAGTAATCAACTGGTTCACTCAATCAGCACAAGCAAAGCCTATAAAAACACACAGTCGACTCACCCATATTCCTCGACTGTTCTCAGCATCCCTCCACCACCCCATCTCCTCACACTTGCCTATTTATCTTCCTAAACAGAGATACGGGGGGAGTACTCTGGGTTCGGGCCCAATTTCCGAGCTCGGAGCCCTCCCCCGGACAGCACGCCAAATACGCATAACCATTTTTATTCTCTGACCATTAGTAAGTGTGAACTCGTGAATGGTGCTTGGATGAAAAACAGGATGATTTTCACTGCTTCCTTCCATCTTTTCATCATCATGTCGTCTCTCTACTAATCATACATGCTTTGCAGTAAACCTTGTAATCGCAGTAGCTGTCCAGCAGAGCTGAGAAAGTCATGCAGTGAAAGTCTAAAACAATAAGATAATTATGTTGTGTTTTTTTACGTTCCAGCCACTGCAGGCTCGAGAGGCCCTGCTCCTGCCCCCGGCTCGTGCCCCTTTTCCTGCTCCTCCAGCATTGTGGACTCCTGGCCAGGTATCCCAGTCGCCTGCAGAGCTTCCTGTCCACTGGAAAGAGCAACTCCCATCTTTCCAGCAGGACTGGATCAGGAAGACTCTGTTCAGGGCCAACATAAAAACAGGGAAGCCTGAGCTGATGCCACATCCCAACTTCTGGTGGTACCCTCCCCAGCCCCCGACCGTCTTCACCCAGCCCCCTACTTCTCCTGATATTTTCTTCTGCCGCCCTCTGTTCCTCTGGATGCCGCTGAAGATGTGGTCCATTCCACTTGTCTGTGTCCAGCCAGCCTGCAATAACCACAAGCTGACAGCTGCTGGCCTTTATCGCACTGTGCGCAAGGTCCTGGACATAGACGGGTGGTATGACATGGCCACAGAGTATCTGGAGTGCAAAGGGTGCAAGAAGAAGTATCCAGCCTGGTCTGAAGACATCCTGGGACAGCTCGACATGGGACACCGCAGAAAATTCCCTGCCATTCTGACATACAGGTAGAACACATTCATATTTAGAGCAATGCACTGTAATTTGTTGTACTGTATAAAATCAAATACGTTGCTTTACTGACATTATAAGATGTGGCACTGAACAGAATTATTTGACTGTCTGTAGGTACTCTTGTGACTACCGTGTCGTCATAATGATGCGGGAGAGGACCCGGGGCAACAGTGTCACACAGCTTTACAAAAAGCTGCAGGAGCTGCACACCTCAGCGTGGTCACAGCGGACGCTGGAGTACCTCACTGTCTGTGAGCCCTTCACAGACTCCTCCATTGTTGAGCCTCCACTCTTTTCTGCGCCCCCGCCCCTCCCACCCATCCCCAAACCCAAGTGGCTGCTGTCTGTCTATGCCAGGGACGTCCTCTCGCGGCTACCTGAGGTCAAGGCCAAAATAACCTCAGTCTTTGGCTCTGTCCTCAAGATGGACTCCACCAAAAAGGTATAAAAAGTCAAGTTTGAGTAATAATAATTGTTATTATCTTTAATTTTTCTGACATTTGTTTTGTTATACTGTTTTTTTGTTTTTTTTACATAGGTCACCAAAAAACTGGCCGGCGCTGCTGCCAACACTGCTGGTTGGTGCACTAATGTTGGCAATGAGCACGGTCAGGTGTTGGTGTCAGTCCTCACAGCGGCAGAGGGGCATGGATTGTGGCCCATGGCGGTGGGTCTCATGAAGAGGTACAGGGAGGCGGGAGTGGCACCACCCGCCATCATGTATGTAGACAGAGACTGCTGCAGCCCACACCCGCACAGACAGTCGCAGGTCAGAGCCATGTTTATTGAGTGGGATGAGCTCCAAGTGCGCCTAGACATTTGGCACTTCATGCGGCGCTTTGCAGCAGGTGTCATTACGGAGGCTCATCAGCTCTACGGCACCTTCATGGCTCGGCTTTCCAGGTGCATCTTTGAGCTGGACCCAGATGATGTAGCTGCTCTACGGTTGGCCAAACAGGGGGAGTTACAGGCCAGAGGAGCTGGTCCAGTCTCAGAGAAGGCTCTGGATAAGCTGATCACCAGGAAGGAGTTGGCACTGCACTGTCGCAAGCGGACCAGAGGAGTGGAGGAGACCACCTGGAGGATCAAGGCGCTCATTGATGAGATGGACAGTGAGAAGGGGAGGGACACTCTGGGTGTACCACTGCTGGACCATGAGCGAATCCAACAGGTCTGGATAGACCAGCAGAGGCACATTGCCTGTATTCAGGACCCAGAGGGCTTCCCTCTCTACCAGAAGACAGACACACTGAAGAAGGGTGGTGTGGAGCTCAGCTGCTATCGCTGTGCTCGTGGCTCCACCTCCTTGGAGTCTTTCCACCTCCATTTAAATCGCTTCATCCCTGGTAGGTTATAACTTTTATAACCTGCAAAAAACTTTAAACTTTTATAACCTAATCTGCCATACTGAATACATAGATAACATATATTTGACTTTACTTGACCTGTAGGGACCAGTGCCAGTGATGCGCATTTCCAGGCCTATCTCCTGGAAGGCCTGATGCGCTGGAACCAGGACCGGATGGATGAAGCAGTGAGGGGAAAGACTGACCTGAGGACCTACAGTAGCGTTGAGAGGGAGGCAATGGACCGGCTCAGCCGCAAAGTCCTGAAGATGTCCCTGGATGACTGCTACCAGCCTCCAGGGGCTTACACAGGTAAGAATTATTCGGTAATGCTTCCTTTTACAGTACAGTACTTTCAGTGTACTTACAGTGTACTTACCTAGAAAGTACTGCGTTACCCTATCGGTAACGCTTCCTTTTACAGTACAGTACTTTCAGTGTACTTACAGTGTACTTACCTAGAAAGTACTGCTGTTACCTATTCAGTAACGCTACCTTTTACAGTACAGTACTTTCAGTGTACTTACAGTGTACTTACCTAGAAAGTACTGCGTTACCTATTCTTCATGTTAACTCAAACAAAAGATTATACATTATACAGGTGTATGAGTGTACATTTTTTATATTGTATTTCAAATAATTCAACTATTGGTGAAGTTATTTGTACTTTGTTTAATTTTGGCTTAATTTGACCCTTTATAGACTTATTTCTTAGCTTTCTTTTGCTAAAGTGAATTTGCTTTATTTTGCATTTATGCTTATTATCTTCTTGTATATTATTTTCATTTTTTGATCTGTTAAACTGCGTCAAGCCTACAAACGATTCAAACTTTGAAAAGTTTGATTGTTTTTTTGTTTCAGTTTGTTACGGACAAATAGCCACTAAAGCTATAATAATGTGAATGTGCTTTGTATGTGTGTTCTTTTGCAGGGGAGCTGCTGGGTATGGAGTATCTGTACAGTCAGTCTGGGAAATCCCTGACTGTTATGGATAACCCAGAAGAGGAGGATCGGCTGGTGGAGCAGATGACTGATGAGGTGGTGCAGGACGAAGGCTTTGTTGAGGAGGAACCTGAGGACCTCACAGTGCCAGTCCTCTATGACCCCATTGAGCCTGTCCCAGTCCACAGCAGGGGCCCCCAGGCCTTCAACCCCTGTCCCTCTGCACCAGGACCATCCTCACTACAGCCACCCACAGGACTGCAGCGCCCTGCTCAACCTCCTCTGCAGTCTCCTCTCTGCGCCCTGCTCAGCCTCCTCTGCAGTCTCCTCAACAGCCTTCTGTCCAGCCAAGTGCTGCCTCTGCTCCTGCAACATCAACTGGGTCCAGTGTTGCAGACCAGGCTCCTGTAAGTAAGCTTCTCATTATTAGTTTCTATTTGCTTTTACACTCTGACATTTAACATGCTGTGTATTGTTATTGTAATAACCTGCAGGCTCCTGTTCTTGGACCCGATGGCGTTGCAGGCTGGGATAAGGTGCAGGATCTGGCTGAGTACCTGGTGTCCCTCCATCAGGCACTCTACCTGGACGAGCAGCAGGTCACAGAGGTCATCCGTCTGTGGACTGCTCTTCCTGATGGGGACAAGAGGAAGATCCACTATCAGCCCAGACACCAGCCCAAACTGACCCACGGACGCTTCAAGGCTCCGAAAAACACAGGAGTGACACCGGGTGTGGACAGTGTGAAGAGGTGCCTGATTGGTCATCCTGGGGGGCCGGCTCAGTGGCCCAGCACCAGTCGCTTAGTTGAGGCTATGTGCATCAAACTGTGTGCCCTGCACAAGTCCCCAACTAAGAAGGATGGAGTCCGTCTTCCTCGTTGGACTAAGGTCCTCACAGATTACCACCACATCCGAGACCTGGTGCTGAACTGCCAAACTCTGATGGAGGCCACATCACTTCAGCTATTTATGCTGAATCAGAGGACTCTCACTCAGTGGTAAGCATGGTTTTACATTGACATTTGAAAGAAAGGGATAGCAGTTATTTATTATGAATAATTTTTTTGATTGCAGGTTTAATCGAAGGGAGAACACCCAGGAAGTGACTGTCCTTACCCAGGGCCTTGCTGCAGAAGACCGCATAGCTGTGGCCAGCTCACAGCTTCCTGCTCCGCGGGAAAAGCTGGATGAGGCTCCCTCCACATCAGGGGCCCGGCACGAGTTTGTCCTTCCTCCTAACAGAGCGGGACAGGCTCCTAAGCTAAGGCCGGGCAGACGACCTGCCAGTGCTACAATTGTGCGGCCAGTTATCCCAGCAGCTCCTACTCCTCCCCCAGTTCCTGTGCCACTGCCCCAGTTCATTTTATTGAACACTGCGCCCACGCTGCTGGCAGCTGGTGCAGGTGGTGCTTCAGCTGCTCCTCTCCTTGCGTCAGTGTTTTCTGACGTGCGAGAGGCTCCTGCTCCCACTGCCCCGGTGACTGTATCCCGCTTCACTCAGAGGAACAGACGACGCAGGGCAGAAGAGGAGGCCAGTGGAGCCCACAAAAGAAAATATGTCCGTGAAGTGGCATTTAACAAATGCTCAAAGTGTGGCAAGCCCAAAACCAAGGAATTCGGCCATAGCCGCTTTGGCAGTGCCACGTTTTGCCCCAGTGTCTCTGGTGGCAAATCTTTAGAGGAGTGGCTGGTAGAACAGCGCCAGCAGAAAAAACCTGGACAGCCACCTCCATAATAAAAAATCTTCCAACACAGAAACCAGATTGTTTGTAAATACCTGTAAATAAATATCAATGTGTAAATACAGTTATATGTTCTTTTTTCTCTCTCAATCTTTCTGTAATGTCTTGTTTGTTTTATTTTATATTACAGAATATTCTATTCTATTTCTACATTGTTGTTTATTTTTGTTAATTAATGATTTGTAGTTTTAGTAAATAAATACTGTTCA
>JAQIUQ010000234.1:0-87500 GCA_030378365.1 Hybognathus amarus
GCGGCTGAAGGTGGCAGGGGCCGGCTTCTTCAGGCTTCTTGCTTGCTAGAAGGTGCCTTGTCACGACGACGGCTTCAGTCTTGCAACGGCAGGCGATTAGATCGCTGAATCAAAATGAATAGTTGTTCCAACCCACGGAGAGCGCTTATATACACTCAAGCCACGCCCCTTTCGGCGGGCTTTGACGTGATAAGCGAGCGTCGTCCGCTCATTGGGCGCGGGTTTCAGCGCCGCTCTCCGATTCGTTAATCCACACTTCCCAGGAACGAACCAATGAGCCTGCTAGTTAGCCCGCTCTAGGTCCTGCACCTGAGAAGTGCGTTGACAATGATTACAAATTATAAAAATTTTGGCTTTAATTGTTCGGCAAGAAGAATCTTTCCCGTAGCGTAAGCTAGCTTACGCAGATACGAGAACCTCTCGTAAGAGAACTGTAAATCACTTGTTCAATATGACACGACTTAACATCAAAGTACGACTATTTCAAAAGGCAATTCACACATTACATTTCAAATGAGTGTCTTCATTTCCTTACAATGATCTAACTATCAATAGATACAACTGCTCAAAATGATAAGTAACTGTTGCATTTCTCTTAACGCATAGTTGTATGGAAACAGACACACAATCTTCCATGTTTACAGTTAATCATGAAAGTTTCAACGAATAAGATCCGTTGTCATCAATTAGCACGGAGCATGAACCAATTCAACTACAATATCCATGGATGTAGCATAATACAGTATTATATATTTTTGCTTCGATTCCAATAAACCTATGTTGTGATTGTACTGTAGTGTTTTGCATCAATATATCACATACTTTGTTCAGTGATTCCACTATGTGTGTATTCTCTCTTCTACTGCAGAACTTTTACAGAGATGTATATTTACTGCACATGTAGTACCATAATGAAACTTATATCAACTATTTTGTTCTACAATATTTAATGATTGTACGAACAATGACACAGTGAAACTATCGGTTGCTTGTGTGTGGGTGATCTAATAGTTATGTTGCAATGGTATTTCACAGTACATTTGTTTTTTGAACCAATGATTGTGCAAGATTTATTTAAAGATGTGAATGCACAATGCAATGTTTTGAACATTAGATAGCCTGTGTTACAAGTGATAACCGTTTTGAGTTTTGTGTCTAGAGTTTTGAAAAATGACGTCAAGGTTCTGAAAATAGTAGCAAAGTGATTGTAAAAACTGTTAATTTTAATGTGTGCACTAAATGTTACACTCTAAAAAATGCTGGGTTGTTTTACAGTTTTTTTTATTCGCTTTGGTACTATTTTCACAAGTAAGGTGTACATTTTCAAAACTCTTAGTACAAAATTCCAAACTGATCAGCACTTGTAACGCAGCTAGTCATTCTTTCAAAACCTGATGTAATGCTTTCAGTCAGTTGCACATGTTTTCAGTCCACATAATCATTATTTCAAACACAAGATTATTGTAATATGTAATGAGAACATTTGGTTTAATCACTGAAACACAACAATATGATCTTCTTTCAGTTTAGTACTTTTAACAATCAGTTTATCCAACAGCAAACAATGCAAGATACATGTTTCAAATCGGCCTTAGAAGTGCTGAAATGAATATGCTACAGTACTATAAAAAAAACTTTTACACAGTTTTACTGTAACATTAGGCAATACACTTACAGTACCCAACATTTACATAATCTATAATTTCCAAATATCCATCATATATGTAATCAAGTGAAGGATCAATGAAGACATCCTCTACAATCATTTAGGCAAATTATAGTTTTTATTTTTCAGATATAATTGTAACATAATGAAATGTAACTAAATGAGAACATAACATTTAGTGCACACATTAAATTACAGTAATTTGGATCAAGCCTGTCCTGAGCATTAGGCCATAGATTCTTGTCCACATGAATGTTACTGTATATAGTGGCCACGAGTATTCATCATGTGTGGTTACATGTAATTTAAATATTCATACAAACACATTTTATTTCTGCAGTTCTCAAAATCCATATGCTGTATATTGTTGAAATAAAAATCTATAGGTTTACCAAATGATTAATTGATTAACCATTAAGATCTGTTGGATTAAATAATAGACAAAAGTATTAAACTGAACAAAAAGAGATGCAAATCAAAAGTTTGATAGTAAGAGCTTTATGAAAGGCAGTTACTGTGAATGAAACAATAATGTAGATGAAACACTTATTTTGTGTTGTGAAAAGGATACTTTGTGATTGTGTGAATTGTACTAACACAGATGAAAACATGATGAAATGTTTGAAAAAAGTGCACTTTTGATGATCTGTTGTGATATTAGCACTAAGAGTTTTGAAAATCTACACCTTACTTGTGAAAATAGTACCAAAGCGAATAAAAAAAACTGTATTTAATCCAACAGATCTTAATGGTAATCATTTGGTAAACCTATAGATTTTCATTTCAGCAATATACAGTGTATGGATTTTGAGAACTACAGAAATAAAATGTGTGTTTGTATGAATATTTAAATTACATGTAACCACACATGATGAATACTCGTTATAGCTAATTGATTTCACATAGTGGTAACCACAATTGGCCACTATATACAGTGTATATACATTCATTGTGATGTGGAAGAGAATCTATGGCCAAATGCTCAGGACAGGCTTGATCCAAATTACTGTAATTTAATGTGTGCAGCTGTGCACTAAATGTTATGTTTTGTTCTCATTTAGTTACATTTCATTATAGAAAGTATAACTATGTTACAATTATATCTGAAAAATAAAAACTATAATTTGCCTAAATGATTGTACAAGGATGTCTTCATTGATCCTTCACTTGATTACATATATGATGGATATTTGGAAATTATAGATTATGTAAATGTTGGGTACTGTAAGTGTATTGCCTAATGTTACAGTAAAACTGTGTAATCTGTTTTTTTATAGTACTGTAGCATATTCATTTCAGCACTTCTAAGGCCGATTTGAAACATGTATCTTGCATTGTTTTCTGTTGGATGAACTGATGGTAAAAGTACTAGAACTGAAAGAAGATCATATTGTTGTGTTTCAGTGATTAAACTAAATGTTCTCATTACATATTGCAATAATCTTGTGTTTGAAATAATGATTATGTGGACTGAAAACATGTGCAACTGACTGAGAGCATTTCATCAGGTTTTGAAAGAATGACTAGCTGCGTTACAATTCTGATCAGTTTGGATTTTTGTACTAAGAGTTTTGAAAATGTACACCTTACTTGTGAAAGTAATTGCACAGGAAGATGCTACCACCTGCTGGGCATTGCTGCCTGTCGCACCTCCTCCAGTGCCCATGGGTCAGCTGCAGGGTCATCAGCCAGAAACCACCGTTAACCAACGTTTCGCTCCTTTAATTCTGGAACGTCTCCTGGTGGCGGAGCAGTGACAGGGACGTCTCCCTGTCACCCCCTGCAGCTGATAGCTGTTCTCCCTGCTGCTGTGGTTAGATGTGGGGTTAGATGTTCTTCCCCCAACACCTATCTTTCCTCCTCAGCCAGAGCCAAAAGCTACCTTTCTCTGCCTCCTCTGCCAGATCCTTTGTTGCCCTCCTTAGCCTCCTTCCGGTCACTCCTGCTTCCCTCAAGAGGCGTATGGTTGACACCCCAAGGAAACCGCGGCATCCGACCTCCACTGGGTGGATGGTCATCTTCCAGCCAGCCTCCCGGCACTCGGCAGCGAGCTCAGAGTACTTGGCCTTCTTCCGTTCCAAGGCGGCCTGGATCCCCTCCTCCAGTGGTACAGTGAGCTCGATGAGGTGCGCCGATCTCGCCTTGGATGACCACACGCCTTGGATGATGATGCGTTGAGAGCGTTGCAGAGTACGCAGGATTCTTCTTTCCCAAACCACTGATGGAGGTTCCGAGGGCAGGGAAGCGTGTCGTAGGTTGACCGAATAAGGAAACTAAGTCTTGCCTGTGGGATCTTCCACACATCTGACCAACTGATGTTCCGGTTCATGATTCCCTTCCAGGTTGTCCAGCTTCCTTGTCGACCCTGCGCCACGGCCTTGATTTTGTAGCGATCTTCCTCCTTCCTCGTCACCTCTGCCACCACCATCTCCTTCCTTTGCTTGCGATTGGCCTTGGACCAGAAGCATGGCGTCTCTCCCCATCCTAGACCTGCTCTTCCTACCTGAACTCTGCCCATGATCTCCCGGTGTTGTAGCCGACCGACAGCTTGATCGACTTCGGTTTGGGCATTCCACTTGCGGCCAGTAGGAACCTTGGCATTTGCGTTCCTTACTGACTCGTCTGTGGACTCCCTCAGCTCGAGAACCAACCTGGTCTTTTCTTGCATGTAGCCCAACTGTATGGACTGCAGTGGCAGCTGCAGCATGTTCTTTCCAAATAGACCAGTTTCAGATAGGCACCGTGGCAACCCCAACCACTTTCGGATGAATGAGTTGGCTTTTCCGTCCATCTTACTTACAGTTGATGAGGGAATCTCACTCATTTTCAGGGGCCACATCACCCTCCTGTAGAGTATAAACTGGTAACACCAGACCTTAAACTTCCCAGGGAGTTGGCTTTGGTCGATCCTTGCCAGTCCGTCAGAGAGCTGCTTCATGACAGTTTTCCCCATCTGTTTGTCAGATAGGTCTGCAGTATACTGCCTCCCCAGGCTTTTGATCGGTTGCTCTGATAGGAGTGGGACTTTTCCCCTCCGATGACGAAGATGGTATTGTCATTTCTGACTCCTCTCCTGAGGGACAAGCTCCGTGACTTGGAGGGCTTGATCTTCATCCTTGCCCATGACATCAATTCGTCCATCCTCTTCAGCAGTCTTGATGTGCATGCTGCTGTCTGGAGGAGGCTGGTGACATCATCCATGTAACTCCTCAGTGGCAAGCCTCTTGCCAGTTGGGAGTTTGATCCCCCAACCACTTGCCTTGCCCCAATGAGGATTATCTCAAAGGCTGCTACGAACAGTATTGGGGAAATAGCACACCCCATCGCGATTCCTACTTGGAGCCGCTGCCATCCGGTGGTGAAGTCCTGGAGGGAAAAACACATCTGCAGGTTGCTAAAGTACTGAGCTACTAGGCTCTTGACACAGTTGGGCATGTGAAAAAATTCCATGGCATAGTTGATCAGAGGATGCGGAACTGATCCGTACGCGTTGGCAAGGTCAAGCCAGATGACATGCAGGTCGGTCTTCTCCCGCTTGGCCTTCTGGATCTGGTCCCAGATCATAGTGGCTTGTTCTACACGTCCTGGGAAACCTGGAACTCCTGCCTTCTGGCAGTTGGTGTCAACATAGCCATTCTCGAGCAGATAGTTGGTCATCCTCCTGGCTAGCACTGAGAAGAAGATCTTTCCTTCTACGTTCAGTAGTGCGATGTCCCGGAATTGGCTAATGTCTTTGGAGTTTGTTTCCTTAGGTATGAAGACTGCTACCGCTCTTTGCCACTCAGATGGAATGGTTTGCTTTTCCAGGCAGTTCTCATCAGGTACCATAGCAGCTCTAGTACCTTGGGGCAGTTCTTATAAAGCTTGTAGGGGACCCCATTAGGACCAGGTGCGGAAGAGGACCTTGCCTTCTGCACGACTTGCCTGACTTCGCTGAGCTTGGGGGCATGATGTTGAACTCAACCATTGGCTTTGCCGGCTGGGGCACGTATCCTGGAGTTCCTAACGGGACGCTCCTTTGTTGGTCACTGTACTGCTCTTTGACATGCTGCTCCAGTTTCTCCTTGGTGGTTTCTAGCCTGCCACTCTTCTTTTCTTCTAGTAGTTGTCTGGCATGCTTGAAGGGATCCTTGAAGAAATTGGCTCGCTCTTTCTGCTTCCGCTGACTTCCGCTGACTCCCACAGGACTTTTAGGCCTTCTCTCTCTGCGTGAGTTGCCTTCCTCCAATTCTTGCGGAGTTGTCGACGCCTTTGCACAAGTTGGAGGATTTCCCTTTCCCTCCTTCCCTTCTCTCTCCTGGCGGTCCTCTGTTTGGGAACAATTTCGCCAAACCTGTCTTTGCAGGTCTGGTAGATTATGTCTCCAATAAGGTTAAGCTTAGCCTCGCCTCCTCCTCGCAGCGATCCCTCTAGGATCTTGATCAGGTCCAAGTCCAACTTGAGCCATGCCTCTGCTTCATTTGACTTCGGCCACTTCAGCTTGCTCCTTCTGGCTGGTTCTTTGGTACCTTCATTTGGCTCTGTTCTGTCTAACGTGTTGGGAACTAGGCCTTCATGCTCACGTAGCGGCCCAGCCTCCACCAGGGGACCTTCCTCTGCGACTCCCATGCCTTCAGCAATAGTATAGTACCAAAGCGAATAAAAAAAACTGTAACCCAATGTTGGGTCAAATATGGACAAACTCAAATATTGGGTAAAAAATGTTATTTAAAAATGTAACCCAATGGCTGGGTTTGTCCATATTTGACCCAAAATCAGGTTAAAACAACCCAGCATTTTTTAGAGTGTATGTTTTGTTCTCATTTAGTTACATTTCATTATAGAAAGTATACCTATGTTACAATTATATCTGAAAAATAAAAACTATAATTTGCCTAAATGATTGTAGAGGATGTCTTCATTGATCCTTCACTTGATTACACATATGATGGATATTTGGAAATTGTAGATTATGTAAATGTTGGATACTGTAAGTCTATTGCCTAATGTTACAGTAAAACTGTGTAATCTGTCTTTTATAGTACTGTAGCATATTAATTTCAGCACTTCTAAGGCTGTCTTGAAACATGTATCTTGCATTGTTTGCTGTTGGATGAACTGATTGTTAAAAGTACTAAACTGAAAGAAGATCATATTGTTGTGTTTCAGTGATTAAACCAAATGTTCTCATTACATATTACAATAATCTTGTGTTTGAAATAATGATTATGTGGACTGAAAACATGTGCAACTTACTGAAAGCATTACATCAGGTTTTGAAAGAATGACTAGCTGCGTTACAAGTGTGATCAGTTTGGATTTTTGTACTAAGAGTTTTGAAAATGTACACCTTACTTGTGAAAATAGTACCAAAGCGGGTAAACTCATCTACTCATCTACTGGTAAAACAGGTAAACTCATCTACTCACTGGTCTTTGTGTCTATATTCTGTCCTTGCAAACAATCTATTTATTGAGGGTGTTTCACAAAACTTATAGAGAGGAATACGTTGGGATATGAACCTAAGTACGGTTGGCACAGGAAACTTGGTGGAGCAGGCTTGGTGGGGGAGGCTACACCGAGTCTACCTTCCAGGGACCAATGAATGGGACTGACAACAACATTAAGTGTCAGGATGGAATTAATGGAATTAAGTGTTCTCTGGAATTTCTTCTGGAAAGTAGAGGCTGCTTTCACATTTGTCATCCCTTCACAATAGGAGATGGATAACTCAAACCGTGTGAAGAAGAGGGCCCATCTTTTCTGGGGTCAATGGCTTCTCAGAGATACTCTCCATTTCAGCGATCGATGGTGGCGCTATGTAGAGTTTTTTTGGAAAAGAAGATGCATGGATGGAGTTGGGAAGGTTTACAGGTTGTAGAAGCATCCACAAAAGATTAATCAGGATAAACTAAGATGTGGGAGCCCGATCTCATGAAAGTTCATATCTATAGCACGAATGTCATTTCTCGTGGCATTTATACGGCAAAAACAGTTTTTGCGTGTATATGGCACGCATTTTTGCGTGCATATGATACGCACTTTTTGGCGTATAATACTCTCGAACTCCCCACCCCCTCCCCCCTAAACCTAACCCAGGGTTTTTTAGTGCGTACCATATACACGCTAAAAACACTTTGGGCGTATAAATGGTATGAGAAATGACATTCGTGGTATAGATACGCATCTTCATGAGACTGTGTTGGATGTGGAGGGCTTCTTGGGTCCAGTACAGAGACTTGGGCTGTAGGTGTCACAAAGAAAATCAGGGAATAGAAAAGGCAGTCAGGGAGGCATTGAGTCCCCCACTTCAAGAATTCACCATTGGGCCAGACAGGACAGGATTAATGAGCCATTGTGCCCCAGGAAGAAGATGTTCTTCATGTGAAGACAGCCCACTTGCATTTGGATGGGTCCCACATAATTAGAGACAGCGCTGCAGACAAAGATTTTACAATTTTGGACTGAACCTAGGTTTCAATGGGCCTCTTTTTGAGGTTGAGATGGTGGCAGAGTTCCCCGGAAATGAAGTTTCTGGCTGAGCCAGAGTCGAGGAGGGCTGAGAATTAAGATATCAAAGGCAGTAACCGTATTAATAGTGGAAAGCGGAGATGTACTGACATTAGGACAGGTTTCAAACCTCACCAAGGTGTGCAGTGGTCGATTGGGACACATCTCCTAATGTGATGTCACAATGATTTGTCCCCCTATATAGAGACAAGGTCAGGTGTCTTGAGTGATAGGGAGGACTGGGGTCTTCCAGGCAGTTTTTCATTCAATCATCACTCAGATGTATAATTGGAGAAAGCCCTCTTGTCTCAAGAGTAGCCTCTTGTAGTCATCGTATGCAGAGAGATGCAGCCACAATGGCGGTTTAAACCAGGCAGTAAGTGGTGAGAAGAATTTGTTCCAACCAATGGATGCTGCTAGGGTTGAAACTTCATAGTCAGTTCCCTGATGTAATTGGTAAAGTTTTTTACTTAAACAAAGCCCACAAAGCTATCGAGTGATTTCATAACAGGTCCAGCTTGTTGGCAGATTGTTCATGCCCATTGCAGCACTCTTCCCGGAAGTAGTGACATGATGAACAAAATCTTAACCCATTCAGTGGGCAACACAATGAGACTGCATCTCTAAGATGAGATGAAACTTACAGGATATTTATGACCTCTGTAATGGATTATAACTAAAATTTCTTTTCCTTGCAGGAATAACATTTTTATGCATTTGAAACCTAATTGTTTATATTATTTTTATATTTCTTTATTAAAAAAATATTTGTATACATTTTTCTATTATTTATACATTTATTTATGTGTTTAATTATATTATATTTGTAACCTACCTTTAGCTTTTTACTTCTGCCAATCATATTTAGGCTTCATACAAGTTCATACAAGATTATAATCTTAAACAAAATGTATAACAATCAAATAACAATCGATTTTCTTATTTTCTTTTGTTGAGGGAGTTATGGGGCAATGCTAACTTTCGGGTTGGCCTACAAAAATATGTCATCACTGCAGAATTATATGCTGTGCACGTGTACCCAATAGATGGAGGGAGTGTGACAGATCTCACACAATAGAAAATAAAGCAATGCATTTTCTAGTCAACTATTTATTTTACTTCTCCACTAAATTGTTGATCTACATTCAAAAGTTTTGTTTTCTATATAATGTATCTCTGTAATAAAAATATATCCATCCTACAACAAACGTGAAAGCAAAATGGCTAAACATGATCAAATCAAATTTATGTATACATATTTTTGTGATATTAATCTTCCTTTTTAAATGTATATATTCATATAAATTAAATCATTATCATCAAACAAACAATATGAGTTAACAGTAATAAAAAACTTAATAAATATTCAAGACCAAAAAATATTGGGTCCCACTTTATAAGTGTCTTTAACTACTATGTACTAATATTCATTTGATAGTCATCAAGTCAAGTCATCCTTATATAGCGCTTTTGTAGATCGTCTCAAAGATAAACATATAATTTAAAGTAGCAGAGATTGGTTTGGTTTTATAGCGGTTCTTGAATAATGTTATTTTCCAGCTAAAGTTAGTTTTGATTGATTCACTTCTGTCAAAATTATATTTTGTTATTAAATTAGGGGCCGCTAAGACGACGCCGTTCTCTCCAAACAGACTTTAAACACCTGTGATAAATCGTGAGCTTAGAATTATAAGGTTCTATCTCCGTTTAGGGTAGTTCTGAGATATTGAGCATCAAAGTTTTTACATCCCACCTGGCAAAACTGTTATGTAGTGTAATCTTCTAGCTTTATCTATTAATCTTTTTTTGTTTTTACAAAAATAACACCACACAGGCATTAATAAACACCTAATGGATCAGATTATGTCAAAAACTAAATTTCGACCAAAAGTGGAGATAGAACCTTATAATTCTAAGCTCACGAAATGCTGATGGCGTTCACATGCGCATTAAGAATTGATTCTTTAGTTATGTGTGTTAGAATATATGTGTGCAGGTTCCCTACAAACCATGCCTAAACAAACTAATTGTCTTGCCTTTACATTTTTATACAAAATTGTATCTCTAGGTACGCAAACCGAAATTTCACAACACGTTTTCTGTAGAGTGGAATAGGGATCCTCCATAAGGAGAGGCTAGACTGTGTTGGCACTTCAGCACTGTGATATAGTGCGTTATAATAGTTGGACTTATTGTGTAGATAGGCCTATATGTTTTTACACTGGACTTACATTTAAAAATACCTGCAAGTAATTACAGCTGTATTTAATTTCTATAGTTAAAATCAAGAAAAGTAGAAGTATGGTCCGTTACTGCATTTGAGTATGGATGATGATGTTTAAATTGACTCTTCAATTTTCAGATTTAATGGCCTTTCCTTTAAAATCACCAGTGCTTTGTTTTTGTTTTATCCCATCTCTTTACTCATAAGTATTTCACATAGGGGTAAAAACATCACCCATCTTCTCAATAAAGAACACGATTTGAGAAATCATTCATATCTGAGTTACACGTGCAGGTTTAATAATTACTGTTTAGAGGTTTGTTCAGTAAAAATCAATAATAGTGATTTTTGACTATCAGACAGAATATTATGTAAAGAAGCATGATTCTTACTAGTTGGCAGGGAGACACTGTGTTGAGTCTGTTGGTTTTCCCCCAACTTTGCCGTTATATCCAGGTGATGCCATGTTCCAGGATCTAAATTCTCAGTTTTGCACTCAAAATGTGAGAAATGTTCCTGGTCTTGATGACAATTTTTTGAGTCATTGTGTCTCTCCCTGACAGAAACTGTGTATTTGCACTTCACATCTTCGTTATCCAGCATGATGCGTATGGAGTCTGTGGTAGAAATGGCTTTTACAACTTTGATGCTACATTCCCATGTGTCTGCCACCATGGTACTCTGCAATTAAAAGATTTTTTTATTTTACTTGGCTGATAAAATAGCAAACGAGAAGTCACACATACAGAAAGTATTTTTGTAAGAAATCAGGTTTAGTTTAGGTAGACTTACCAATATTCCACATGCTACCCAAATGGCTACATGAATGGCTTTGCTTCCCAGCATTGTTATTGTTGTTTTTTAAGATTTTTTTGTTTAATACACAGAAATCCAGTTGAAAAAGTCACATAATTCCTTGGTGTGTAGTCCAGGAGTTCTTTTTAAGTACTTTTCTGCAAAATCCAGTCTGGAGAACCTCCGTGGGAACTGCTCACTTTCACTCATTAGACCACAACAATCAGGAATGTGTAAAGGAAAACAATTCTGTCTCCAAAGGATATCCTCAATCAAAAGTCTACAGAAGCTTTGTTTTTGGTAGTCCAGTGGAGACGCGTTGTACAGTCTGTCCGATGGCAATTTTTTATGCCTGAAATACCCTAAATTTACTAAGAGTAGTTCTTAAAAATATGACAGAAAATGCATTTCTTCAACATACACCCTCAGCTAAAAGCTTTTTAGATCATAAATGCCAGTGAATTGGAACTTTTTCTGGAACAATAGATGTCAATGACTTTGGGCTCCATGAGCACTCAATACAGCCCAGCCCCACTTCCTTCCTGTGTCCTCATTGCTCCTGCAGAAGGATGTGTTGAAGAGAAAACTCATCTAATTATAGGCTTATACACATTTTTCTGTCAGGATTAATGTAAATTATTTCGTATTTTTTCTTTATATTGTATTTTTTTAATTCTATTTACAATATAGTTAACAATATAATCCAAATATAAATGAGGGTCAAGGTAGTGTTGTAGTCAAGACCACCTAAACCGAGACTAAGTCAAGATCAAGACCAGAATGTTTCAAGACCAAGACCAAAGCAGTGTGAGACCAAGTCTAGACCATACTAGATCAGCACTCTTTAATTCATATAAAAAGTTCCACCTTAACCCTAAAGTCATATAAAATATAAAATAAAAAGTCGTTGCAGAAGTGAATTGTGTATGTAGAAATTTTCCTTTGGTTGCAAAGAAATACAAGGTGCTGAAATTAACATCTTTGTTCAAAGCTTATTTTTCATGTTTTATCACCCAAGACATTGCGATTTCTGTGCATGCAAAAATGTCAAACATTCAACATGTAAAATGCAATAATAATAATAATAGAATATCTGCAAATACCAAAGATATATTGAAGTCTGTGAACTTTCAACAAAACAATAACAGCATAATAATAGAAGTATTAACAGATCAGCTTATATGTTTTCAAAGCAACATAAGATAATAGTTGTAATTTTGTTTGTCTTTTTTGATTTGGAGCTGTTTTAAAACAAGACAAACAAACTGCAATGACAAAGTTTTCCTAAGGCCAAGCTTACCAAGGATAAAATTCATGAAGATGGTAGTTGCCTAACGCTATAAAATCATGGCCTCAAAAATTACAGCAAATGACAATAGGCTACATCAAATGGGAAATGAGCTTACACTAGAGTTTTGGTGCATTTTATAAACGAGCTTTGATTGCAATATTCTGTGGCCGAAACATGCACTCCTGGTGCTGAGGAGGGAGGGACTAACAGTATCTTCATCGCCAAATTGTGGAGATGTGGGAATTTGTCTTTGTTTTTGGACAAGAAGAAAAGTGCAATGTCAGAGTCTTGGATGGCATCAAAATATTTGTTAATCTGTGTGGAAATGCATGAACAGTGTGCTAAGCTGCGCTATATGTGAGCTTTGTAAAGGGAAAGAAGGCGTTGGCAATTCATTGGTGGCGAGTCACTGGTTGGATCCACATACATGACATCCTTCACTCGTTATACTCACCTGAAATCTGAAATGAAAGTGTCTGAAATACAAAAACAAATACATACATAAAATAAATAGATTATATTTAAATGGACAGAGAGTCTAAATATCTGTAATACTTTAATAAGACTGATAAGAGTAGATGTGACTGAATCATCATGAGCAGATGTTAGCACGCAGGAGAAGTTGGATGTGTTTGCACAGATGGGATTTTTGTTTTACACAATTAAGGCCAATGAAAGGCAATACCAACATACCAACACATGATTACAATACAGGGGTGACTCAACTCAGATGACAAAGATATAAATGCTTAAAAACAGATGAAAAACTCTGTAAAACTAGAAAGTTACAGAATATAATTTAAATAGCTTCAAGCTAAAAATTGGGCCTGATGTGATATAAATCTTGCTGACCACAACTGTGACATATAGATACTCTAGGTGTTCCAGCTGGAGTGGGGCTAACATTGGGGCTATTGGATGTTCTAAACATACGACTGCTACCACCCGCAGACCTACCAGGGACTGTATTCTCTGGCTGTCTCTGGGCTGCTTGCTAGGGTCTCTTCCATTCCTGTTCCATTCCATAATTATATAATTACTTAAATAACTTTTTCTAATATAACATATAACTTTTTCAATAATCTGGCAAATTTCTTCCAACCATATTCCAAAGCATTCTTGAATTACAATCATTTAAGTTTGTGTAGTGATTTTTTTTGTCTATGCGAAAAATCATCTACATCTACAATGAGAAAGCGGACCGCAAGCTTTTGTTTGCCTCGGCCTACGTCATATGATGCGTTGCTAGCAGGAAAGGCGTATTCCAGAGCCTTGCACATTTTCATCAAAATCTCTACATCAAATGAGATTTCATTAGTAATTTCCACATATGTGTTTTTAAAAGACCTCTGCAGACAATTTAAAGTATTAATTCAGAAATAAATTCAACTTGCATGTTACTCTTTAAAGTAGACTTAGTGCGATCAACACTGCCAACTTTTTAAAATATTTTATTCAATATTTCCAAAATTATTCAAAAATATTCAAAAATAATGTTTTTTTTTTTTTACAAATAAAATGAGATGCCTACTCTTAGATAAATGAGGCCCACAATTAATCAGATGCAAATAGAAATATAAAACCAGTCCTTATTGAAAGAGAACAAGTTGACAAAAAGATTGAATCCAAGATTGGGTGAAAATATGCTATAATGACTGATTTATAAGCTATTTTTTATAGACCGGTCATTTAGACCCAGGAGGACCACAGGTTTTATAGGGTTTTGGACACCACATGAGGGTTAAGGTAGATTTTAACATCACTATATTTGAGTAGCCTTGAAATAACCTTGAAATAAAGGAAATAAAAGTTTTGAGACAAGTGTACAAAATCTGTACCCTTGAGAGTACAGTCCCAGTGACACAGTAATTGTATCTTTAGGGATACAATGGCTTATGTACTTTATTTTCTGAGAGAGTACCACTGGTCTGATTGACTTCAAAATTGGCATGCAGTGTCTCAGTTGCTATCATAGTTGACATAGGTGAACCACGAAAACATGGCTGTCATTTTATTGATAAAAAAATTACAAAAAAAGATCCAAGGCCACCCAAAAATGAATTAATGACTCACCCTTATGTTGTCCCAAGCCCGTAAGTGTCATGATCCTAGTATTCTTCTCTTACACTCTTCCTCCCTCTTCTGGTCACACGTGTTATGAAATTCTTTTACACACACACACACACACACACATTCACACTCATTATTGCTTTTGGATCATCTCTCCATACACCTGACAGTAAGACCTCTGCTCATCTTCGGAACAAAGTTAAGATATTTTAGATTTAGTCAGAGAGCTTTCTGTCCCTCTATTGAAAATGTATGTACGGTATACTGTCCTTGTGTAGAAAGGAAATAAAGACAGTAGGCCTAAGTAGTAATCCATGTGGCATCAGTGGGTTAGTTGTTTATGTTTTGTAGCATCGAAAATACATTTTGGTCAAAAAATAACAAAAACTACGACTTTGTTCTGAATCATATTGTCTTCGGTTCTGTTGTTCTGTTGTGGGCCATGAGATTTCACATAGTGAAACTACGCAAAGCTTCTGTGTTGCACGTTACACGTAGGCTCACTATTGGCCGACGCTGGTTAGTGTGACATTCAACGTACTGTAAAAGCTTTGCGTTGTTCCACTACGTGAAATCTCGAGGCCCACAGAGAAGGAAATGAATAGTTGAATTAAGTTATTTTTGTTTGTTTTTTTGTGTTCAAAAGTAAATAGGCTATCAAAAATATCTTAATTTGTGTTTTGCATATTGCTATATTTCACAAATGCATTGGCATATAGTTATGAAACATAGTAATTTTCTCTGGCAACATGTCCTGAACAACTCAAAAGTTCACGGCAGCGCCCCCTTGTGTAAAAAATGTAATAAAATTATGTTATAAGCGATATATCTCATTAGACCTCAATGTATTTACTTGCATATAACACTGTGCAAGTGGTTTTGGGACATTTTGAAACAAATTCTTACATATTGTACCCAGACACCCAAAATGTATAGAGTTGATCTATTTTGTATTGACATTTAAAGTAGTATGAGGAGTAATACTTTATAATAAAACCATATACTTAAATAATTAACTTGTGTCATGTTTTTCTATTTCAAGTCTTCTGCAACCAATGTCATATTTTAATTGTAAATGAACAGTTGAATTTCTTTATAAATTTAGCTTCTTTATAAATGTGGTCCAAACACTCAGTTTTTGTCAACACCCTTGATATTTCATTATTGGTTTATTTTCAAATAGTTGTGTTAACAGGCATGGTATTATCTCAGACCAGGTTCAGTCACATTCCCTAACATGTTGAAACAGGAATGCAAAATGATGGGAGGACTGTTCAACTGACTGATCAGGTTTTGTTATTGACTGTTATTTGCTGAGCGACAAAATCTGGTCTCTGTTATCATCTGTAGGTGCAATTAGATGTTTATTGGTTTGGTTTTGTTGTCTGAGTAATGCACCCAGGACAACTGGAAATGCTGTTCATCATTAGCTTCGATAGAAATTTTCCTGAATATCTATTTGCATTTCTTCATCTTTTCCTCCCTCTGTCCCTCCCTCTGTCCCTCCCTCTGTCGCTCAATCTCACAAGGCTTTGTATTTCTCAGTTTCTTGTATCTCTCTCTACCGAATATTTGTTTTGTGTTTATATCTTGATGCCGTTTATACATATGGCATGTGATGACTCTTATACCGTCCAAATCATCCCTCTCCAGAACAGCCTCTACAGTCCTGATGCTCTGCACTGCTTCCACTGGGTAAGAGACTGGGGGTGGGGCTGGGGGGTTGCATGGGGGGTGGGAACGGGGATGGGGATGTTCCTCAGATGGGATGGGACAGTTCATAAAAGGGAGCAAATCGTATAAACCTCCTCTTGGAAAAAGCAGGACAGTCTATTGTGATTAAAGTTAAAAAAGAAATTCACAGTCTGAAAGTTAAGACTTGTGTAGTTTGCATACTTGGGCAGGTTGAAACGAGGTTAGAAGGTTAGATGGTTAGAAAAATGAGAACTATGTAGGCCATGTACTTGTATTTTAAATACTTGCCAAGGTGTTGTCCGTTGTTGCTAAGCATGTCTTTGATGGTTGCTGAGATGTTCTGGTTTCTAGGGCATTGCTAAGTGTTGGATTGCAGTAGTCAAGATGTTTGGTTGCTAGACGTAATGTTAATTGCTAACGGTAGCTAAGGTTCTGCAAGGAAACTGATAGTCTCAGCCTCAGATGTCAACACACAAAATTGTTAACACTCCAGGGCTGCGTCCAAAAGATTAAAGGGATAGTTCACCCAAAAATTAAAAATAGCCCATTTTTCACTTCTGATGTCATTCTAGTAAGATATTACTGTTGTAGTAATTAAATGTTTGCTTAAGTTTTCACCAAAGCTCACACTATTTTGCTGTAGATTATTAAACTCTTAAAGGGATACTCCACCGGTTTTTCATATTAAACTATGTTATTCCCTTAACTAAGACGAGTTGATGCATACCTCTCTCGTCTCAGTGCGTGCACTATATCGCTTTGTCTTGCCACGAAACTTTGTTAGCACTTAGCTTAGCCCAGTTCATTAAATATGGGCCAAAAAGAGAAGCAACCAAACACCTCCACGTTTTCCCTATTTAAAAACAGTTACTCGAGTAGTGTAACTCGACCTAAGCTGGTGACAAAATAAAACGTTGCGATTTTCTAAGCGTTTAAAATTGATAACTTTGATAAAATTGATAATGGCGGAATACCATAGCAAGTGCTTGGGAGCACTTCGACTTGGCGCAGTAATATCAAACACTCGTGAAAAGTCCGCTCCCTCTCCTCCCTCTAATTTCCATCAATAGAACCAACGTGACATGCACCTGAAGTAGTAGTTTGAGTGTAGTATATACGGTTATACTATACTGGTTTTAGGTATATACTACATTTTTATTTCTGAGCTTAGTCCTTTTGTAAATAAAACAGTCACATCTTATTGCCTGTCTCAGAAGTGCACTGATTTCACAGATATGCTAATTTAAGGTTACTGACACTTCCAGGAAAACTAAATACCATGCAAAAGTACACTTACAGCCTTGGGTGATGATCCACTGTGTTGTGTTAGTGATTTGAATATATTATCGGTGTAGCCTCATCCTTTTGGCGTGTTCCTGTGCAGGTATAGTCCTCCTTTGTGAAATACTCGGAGCAAACATGCCACTTCTTCAGAGTCATCAACTGTGTTTTTGGATTCTTATTTACAGCACCTAACCGCTCTCCCCTGTAACCTTATGTGGTGTGTTTGGAATTCTGTGAAAAATGACGGCACTACTGTATGTGCATTCTCCTTGTTATCACAACCCTTTCAGATGCACATTTTAACCATGATTGTCCACAAACTATCTTCCAACAACCTGATACTTCGTAAACTTTGCTCAAACTACTACTACAGGTGCATGTCACGTTGGTTCTATTGATGGAAAGGAGAGGGAGTGGGGGGCGGTGAGAGGACTTTTCTCAAGTGATGATGTTACTGCGCCAAGTCGAAGTGCTTCCAAGCACTTGCTATGGTATTCCATCATACAATGTAGTTATACATTTTAAACACAAATCGCAACGTTTTATTTTGTGTCACCAGCTTAGGTCAAGTTACACTACTCGAGTAACTCTATTTAAATAGGGAAAACGAGAAGCTGTTTGGTCGCTTCTCTTTCCGGCCCATATTTAATGAACTGGGCTAAGCTAAGCGCTAACAAAGTATCACGGCAAGAAAGAGCGATATAGTGCACGCACTGAGATGAGACAGGTATGTATCAACTCGTCTTAGTTAAGGGAATAACATAGTTTAATATGAAAAGCCGGTGGAGTATCCCTTTAAGCTGCCTCAGAAGTCTGTCTGTAATCAGTTTTGTGAGGTATTGTGCACAAACGCTGCCTGCTAAGTCATTGGCTGTTAAGGCAGCCTGAGATTGCAGATGCAGCCCTGGAGTTTTAAAGTCATTATGATTGGTTAAATTCCACAGGATTTCCACAGAAGACGTGTGTGCCACGTTCTTTAACAGTCCATTTGGAAACAAAGACGTGACTGAATAAAAAAGCCTTCATGTTTCTGGATAAAAAGAAAATAAGGAACTGTATTTTTTAACAGCTACGTCCCTTGTCCTGTCCAAGCTCACAGACAATCATTACAGGACGAGAGTATCGTCGCAGAACAATGACGCAAAACAACATAAATAACAGGAAGTGTGGATCTTCAGGAGGGGTTCAGGCCAAAATAATAAACAAAAATTAATCTGGCTAAATGGATGAAATTTAACTTAACTAATCACTTACCTATCAGAGAAAAAAGAGTTTTAAAATGGTAACCTCCTCCCATCGGCTTCCGAAATAAATATTTGTTACAGAGAAACAAGGAAAATATAGCTGCAAGCAGCAATGATGGGCCCAAGCCGGGTGGCACCGCAACCCCGGTTCCTTTCAGTTACCTAAAGGCACCGGGGTGGTCAGTGCCGCCGGCTTTGGCCCTTTCACATATATATATATATATATATATATATATATATATATATATATATATATATAGCTTTTATATATATATATATATATATATTTTTTTTTTTTTGGGACAAGGCAGGATATCACTTGCCTGATCTGATTAGAACAATAATGTCTTTGTGTGTGAGGCGTGATTGAACAGTGGAGACATAAAAACATACTTTACTCTTTCCTTTTGTTCATACAGGAAATTATTCAAACTGGAATATATATTTGTGTACACTCGCAATATAATACAACATTGTGCTTGTGTCAAACTATAAACTCTTGTCAAACTGTAACCTACAACTGTCCCACAACCAAAATCTCTCTCACTCTCACTCTGCCATCTTTTGGTCATTCATCATTTCACATTGGTTTTAATTTCTTGTCCTTGAACAGAGCCCTATTCTGTTTATTTTTCAGTTACACATTCTACATTGATTAAAAAAGAAAAATCAAATATGTTTTTATTTTATACAGAAATAAATTATTTACAATTCAGCTGAGAATAAAGTTAAGGTTAGTTCAAATTTTAAGAAAAACAAATATGATCTGAAATATAGCACATTAATCTTAAATTGATTCAGGTTCAATTACCAAAAATACAATCTTAATTTAATTTAAAGCAAATAATAAATCTAAAATATATGGGTTGTATGCATATTTTGTCAAAAAAAGAAGACATATATCCAGAAAGACAAGTCCTTAAACTTTAACAAGGGTGCAACTCTTATCACTGCAACAAACGTAGTCACACACACAAGACACGTCGCTTACATTTTAGATGCAATATTGTTTCAGCAGAGAAAATAGTTAGACAAAGATCACAGCGAACAAAAGATCACAAAGGTCGCCTTATGGCGATTTAGGGTAATGTTTAAAAGTATCGTTCTTTACAATGGTAGCATAAAAATAGAGACTAGTTGGTTAAAATTATTAAATGTTAAAACGGCTTGCCATACTCTATCTGCCATACTCTATCTGTCGTTTCGACTAGTCACAGTTACGTTACAGATATCTTAAATGATAATACAACCTATCTAAAATGTAATTACGACTAGTCAGAAAGACGTTGTTGATATCTACAATGTTAATTCCAGATAGTCAAACTTAGCTTTTAAATGTTAATAGGGCTTGCCATACAGAGAGGTAGGCTCAGAGAGACTCACCATATTCAAACCAAAATATCTGACTTTCTGTTGGTCAGAGCTAATAATTGTAAAGTAGAAAGTTGTCTAACTGTAGATAAAACTAATCCCCCCAGTTTTGACAAAAGGTTGTGCTACTGAGCCCTCACCACGACTGTTTCTGAAACTTTGCACATGTCTACTGGCTAAGAAATGTAATGTGTCTGTCAAGTTTTATGCAATTTCAAGCATGCTAAGAGTCTCAAAAGCATCAAACGAGAATATTAAAGTTTAATGTGTTGCCATGGCAATAGTATCTAAGATATCAATAATCTTTTCACAGGTCTATATATGCCATGTGTTTACATTATACACATATAAGTTTGAAGCAAATCGGGTAAAAATTAGAGGGTTATTTCAAAACATTTTAAAAATGACACACTTCCTGCTGCCAGTTGGTGGCGCTATTACTTTGACTCACAATAGTCACATCCATGTGACCGGACTCTTACAACGAACGCACTGCTTAAGTTTGACCAAGATCAGTTAATGTATAAAGAAGTTATAACACAATTCCTGTTTCTCTTTCCTCGCCATAATTTCGTTTCCTCGCCACGGCCAAACCGTTCAAGAAATCAAAAATCCCTCGCAAACTTTCATCCTCAATGTCTTGACTTCATGCTGACCGAGTTTCATGCCGTGTGTTTGAATTCTCTATGAGGAGTATTTCAAATTCCATTGCATACGTTTTTCAAACAACCCTAAATAGCCGACTTCCTGTTGGGCTGAGGTAAAATGTAAGAGTGTGAAGTATATATGAACCGATGGGATCTATATGTGTATCGAAGTTTCATTACATGCAAGCGTGTTTGATTTTTTTAACAAGTTTTTGGAGCCCTTTAGAGGGGGCGCTGTCAAGCCCCCCTGCCACACCTTGGTACCAGCTTCAGCTCGGCCCTGTTGGTCGCGGGTTCTGATCCATGTGCAAAGTTTCAAGAGTTTTCGAGCAGGTTAAGGGCCCCAAAAGTGCCCGAATAGTCGATAGAACATTTAAAAAAAATCTATCCTAAGGAAAACAATAGGGCCTTTGCTCTTTCAGGGCTTGGGCCCTAAATATCTCAATCACAGATATGAAAGCATAACATACAAAAGTAACAAAAAGTACAGTCTCTTGATCTTTAGAGGCCAGTGAAAACACTGCAACTCACGATAACTCTTAAAATATGTCTAACAGCTGCAACAATAACTGGATGTCTAGGGTAGGAGACGGAGGACAGAACGGCAATAATAATCACTGCGGAGCACAACAAGAAGCTCTCCATTACTGCTGTCTTTCCCAGCATTTAAGCATTCAACACAATCTTCCACAGCTGATCCCAATTAAGCATGTGAGATGCACAGAGAGAACTGCACACAATACACAATATACATCACATTACCAAGAATGCAAATAAACAAAAAAATAAATAAACTTTACATCCAGGGACGTATAAGAAAAGTAAGAATATTGTTTTTTCTGCAAATGTTTTTATTGCCAAACAGCCAGGTTCTCGACCAATGCAATAATCTCAAAATGACCAAATATCAGATGATTGATCAGATTATCAATATCACAAACAATTGTTTGTGAAATATTCTCCAATATATGCTCTAGTCGTGAATGCTTTATTCTGTCTATTTAATGTGCTAAATGTGTGTTGATACTGTACACTCTTAGAAGAAAAGGTTCTATATGGAACATTAAAAGGTTCTATCAGCGCTACGTATTTGGAGCCCCTGAAAGATTCTATACAGAACCCTTTTTAAGGGTTCAATAATACGAACCATTATATGGAACATTTTGGGTTCATTCATTATCATTTGTTTTGTCCTTTCCGGATTAAATATTTCATATTATTGACAAACATCAAGACCCTAAAATGTATTTATGTGAATGATCACAAAATTCAAGATATGGGGGTTAGAAAATCTATATAGTTATATCATTTTATGTAGTTAATCAATATCACACGAAGAGTGCCATTTCAGTTGTCTCCTCCAAAAATCAGCATGATTAAAATGTGATATTAAGTTACTACAATAGTTTTATAAACAATAATTTAATTACAACTAAAAAATGTTGCAGAATAATGTAATATATGAATGAATAATAGCTATAAAGAACCTTTGTGCCAAAAGGGTTCTTTCTTGTCATTGTAGAATCTTTTTTAGCATAAAAGGTTCTTTGGAGTTGAGTAAAGAACCCTATGCTTCATATATAGAACCCCAATGAACCCTTTTTTCTAAGTGTGAGGTGAGGTGAATATTTATGCTGTTTTGCTAAATGAAGGTATTTATTTCAGCTGAAGAGACTCAGAGATCTGGAAAGACAGAAGGATGTCCTGTGGGCTGGACTGCAGGTTGTGGAACAAACACAATTGTGGTACCAGAATCGCCTGCAGCTGAATTTACGAAGGCACATTAGCTTTACGGAAGACATGGAAGGAGAGGTATGTACCGTCACAAAACACACCTAAAGCTGTCACTTAAAAACAGGTTTAGGGTTAGAATAAGTTGACATTTAGTTGCAGTGTGTTACCGATGTATACGCCAAGAGGCCTGTTCCTGCAAGACTTTAATTCAAACCCTGAGTTCTAAATCTCAAAACCCTCTATGGCTTTTTAGAATATATAAATGCAATTTAATTTTAAAGCTAACAACTAAACATCTACAACCAACTTAGAAAAAAATAGAACCCCCATCTAACATATTTTTCCCAAAAGTCAGATTTCTAAGGCTTGTTTTTGATTAGCCAGGAGAGTTTTCTTTATAGACATAAAACATTCAATTTAAGTAAAAAAAATTCAAAATGTGTGGTGCTGTGGTTCCCTTGGACCAGGATTGAAATCCACTGGCCTACACACAAAGCTAAAAAAATACTAATTCTAATCTAAACCTTAACATTGGGGGCCCTGGTGTAACTGTTATCTACTATCAAAGTACTACTATGAAATTGATGTTTCTTAAAAAAACTTTATTATCTGATGTTGAATGGCTATCAATGAATAGAAAATGTTTTCCCCCAAATAATGGTTTTATTATGGCATTAACCAGAGGGTACTTAATGTTGCCATCACAAGCTAACACAGAGGCTCATTTTACCCATTTCTGTAATTGTATGTCACGTCATGAAACTTATAGGATTATAGGATTAAGTTTGATAAGGAAAGGATGAAGTCAGTAGCAAACAACCAATCAACCAGCCTTAAAATAATTTAGACACTGTGATTCACTTCTTTCCTCTCTTTGAAAATATGAATAATATAAATACATTTACATTGTAAGAAGGAAATATTCTATATAAAACTACACTGAAACTTTTATTTGTAATTTATTTGATTTTCTTTTTTGACATTACTGTCTGAAATGTGTAAATAATGAACCTATACCTGACAGGGGTATAGCTCCTGTGCTCTGCGGTCCTGTATGCAGCGTGTTAATGGGAGTATGGGTAGTTTGATGAGCGACTCCAGTATCTGGAACAATCTGGCCCCAGAAGAGACTGGAGGTTCAGATTGGGACCTACCGGTGGAGCAATGCCACACTGGTCAAGGTAATGATAATAATAGTGGTATTTTTGTTGTTTTTGTTTCTGCTGTGCAGTATCAGATTCAGCATAACATGCACTGTGTGGATTTTATATACAGGAAGTTAATCGACAGAATCAACGGATTTCCATGTTGGAGCTTCAGAAGGCCCGACTTCAGCAGCTGGTGTCTTACAGCACATCTGATTCATCATGGTTTCAACCAAATTAAACAGAGAATTTTAAATATAGTTAAAACAGCTTTGAAAAGACTGAATGTTAAAATGAATTTGTCCTAAACAAAGCCAGCTTCATATCGGCGTGATGAATATGATCTTCAACCAGATGGAACTGGAATATTTTGAATGTTCATTTGTTGGACAGAGAACAACTGCCCCAAGGGTTTTTTTCCTTTCTGTCAACTGATGGAGTTTGGGTTCATTGCCACTGTCGCCTAGTTGGGGACACTTATTATTCTTTAATATTTTTGATCTGCCTGCTTTGACAACATTTAATGAGAACAGAACTGAGCTGGACGATGACATCACTGTTTTCTCCAGAGCTGCTGTTTTGATAAATGAACTAAGGGTACTGTATGATTAGAAAACAACTAGTTTTCCTCTGTACAGATGACAATGTGATCAAAATAATTCCTGTTCACATGGTTCTGCGAAAATGCCTAAAAACACTGTATTATGCAGTCAACATGTATGCCTATTGTCACCGTTTTCACAGATTCATGTTTCTGAAGTTTACATGGAGATGATAATGAAAATCTGAAAATCTTCAGAAAAGTTATTAGGTGATTATTTTGACCGGCCTGGCTTGGCAATGATGGCAAATTTCAAATGTACTTAGGAGAAGTCCTGCCAGGGTTTGAGCAAATTAACTACCATTGAAATGAATGAAAATTTAACCAATCCTATTATTTTGTTGTTAGCTGAGCATATAGGATAATAGTCAAATCACCTTTATTTGTATAGCACTTTATACAGTTGGGATAATACAGAGTTCTCTTCTGGCCAACGAACAAACATGGTTTCATTATGATTCAGGCTGCATCATGTGGAAGTTAAGCTTTAAAACACTTCAAATCACCAAATGATTTTGCAGAATGAGTCACTATTTGACTGAGACACAGCACACTGAGGACATCTGCTGTTCACAGATGTCCACATGCTATGGAAAGACTCAGCAACTACATTTACAAAATAATTTTGGGAACTTAAATGTTACTTAAACAAAGAGGTAACCAGTGACAAGGTCATGATTTGATTTGATTTCTTTGATTGTATCAAGAATGCCTTTACACATTAAACAAAAAAAGGCATCAAATACAATCGAGAATAAAAACATTAAAGTCCAGGACTTATTTATATTGTGGTCCTCAACACATAACATCAGGTCAAGACACTTACAGGTTGTGTAATAATCAATGACATCCCATAAAAAACATTTTTCTTAAATAAAACCAATAACTGCCAGTTCATGAACAGTAAAAACAGTTCATGCTGGAAATGACATTAACCCTGTAGGACCCAAATATAGAAAAAATAGGTTTTCACCTGTCAGATGTTGTTGTAGGAGGCGGCCTCTGATGCAAATAATGAAGGATTTAAAAAATTATATTTTAGTAAGTTTTTAAGGAAGTGTAATATTGCAGCAATTTGGGCCTATTGGGGAGCAGAATTTCAGCATTTGCACTCACACTGTTAGAACAAAGTTACAGAACAACTAAGGGCTTATTTGAAGTGTGGATTGCTTACATAGAACCATAACAGCAAATATTATGAATAATGATAATAATAATAATCACCCAATAGTCATCTTTTTATGAATTAGTATTTATTAAAAATAAACATAAATATAAATAATATACAAAACAAAAAGGGCTGGGAGGCAGTTACCGCCATAGACATCATATAGGTAGACGCCCTATCGACCGCTACTGCCTATTGGCACGGACGAGAATTAGAGCCGCCATCTAAACCGGTCATCCGCTCCGCTCAGTGTAATCTGAATGGCAGGTGAAATGAGCTGTCAGCGCATTAAATTAATCATATCTCACTGAATACTGAACTGATTTTCACGCGGTTTTTTTGCTGCAAAGGTCATTCATGTAGCTATGATACAGGACACATGGTTCAGCGTATTGTAATATCCATAGTAGGTTAACAGTAATATAATATTCTGATATAAGATTACAGTGACCAGACACAATATGTGTGATGAAGGATATAATGTATTTTATAAATCACACACTATAAATATAATAAAGAAGCAGAAACAGATAGTAGCAGTAAAGTAAGATATTTTAATAAGTTGAAGAAACAATTTATGATTGGCACACGCACACACATACACGCGAACACACTCTCTCTCTCTCTCTCTCTCTCTCTCTCTCTCTCTCTCTCTCTCTCTCTCTCTCACTCTCACACACACACACACACACACGCACACACTTTCACACACCGAACGCAGCCACCAGTAATAAAAATTGAGAAGAAGCTTTTCAACGTGTCATTAGACATAATCCATGTCATTAGAATCAATGAATCCATGTCATTAGACACAACGTGCACAAATGTTTTTTTTTTTGCCATGATGACGTGATAAGCTCAGACCCGCGATAGGTGTCACGTGACCGCGGTATTGCGGTAACCATAAATATGATGTCTATGGCTGCGTTCGGAATCGAATACTCAATGAGTAGGTACTTAATTTCAATAAGTACTTACTCAACGAGCGCTGAAAGAGTAGCTACTTTATAACCAATCTCGTTGAGTATGAATGCGAACCGGACATCTGCCATGTTCACGTTATTATGTGACCTACTACGACGCGTTATCACAAGCGCAACAACTTAAAATATATGAACGACACGTTTAATTCATCTATCTATAAATATCTTGATATTGATTAAACGTGCTCATTTTGTTGTGGTATTGTTGAAGAAACAGCTGCCCATTTATTTTGTGAAAACGTTGATTTAAGTTGTTATATTTTAAACCTACTAATGTGACCCACAGTTTTATCCTTGACGATATATTTCTTTTATTAAGAAACCCAAAAATCGTCATCTCTTGAATTTTAATTTCTTTATTTTATACCCAAAAAGTTTCTCCCATAAGTTTTCCTCTTTTTCTTGATTAATTTACCTCTGTTTCATCCCTCAGACTTATACATAAAAAGTAATGTAGCCTTTTATGATGAACTTTTTAAAGATACCTATTTATTTCGTTCTTTTTTTCCAGTGTATAAATATCTTATTATGATGTACACAAACCAATGAACTTTGTTTTCTGTTTTGTCATTATTATTGTTATACAATGGTATCTCTTCATGATCTAGAATTTAATAAGTTTCCAAGTTTAACTGATATGAGCGACAAGTGCACTAACACTTCATAACATCAGTAACTCAACAGCACAACCTAGAACAGTTTTCCCCTCCGTTTGCAATGTCTGCACAAAGGAGACGGACGGCAGAAGACCTCTCCTTTGGAGAAAACTGTTGATTTTATACTCGAAAAATGTAAGTATCACTGCTTAAAAATGAATATTACTTCAGAATGAATTGCATTGTTAGCCCACCCCCAAACTTAAAAACAAAATAATAATATTCAATTCTGACCAATACTTAATTATATAACCTTTTTATATACTAAAAATATAATTTAATAAAACAAGCAAAATGTCATTTGTTTTGTCATATGACAGTTATGCATGAATACATTTATATTGATAAATGCAGTGAAACATCTCAATTGTCAGTCAATCGATGAATTAATGCATACATTAACTAAATAATTATATTTTATATACTGACAACAATAAGAAACATGAATAAATGAGTAAAAGAACAAATAAAAGTAACCATCACAATAAACAAATACATATACAAGTCAACAATAAAACAAAGCTTTATTCAAACTACAAGCATGTATTTACAGCCGCTGAACACCACATCCTACTGCCGTCTCAACACAGCGGTTCCCATTCTGCGGCTTTATTCTGCTGAATTCACCAGAGGTGACTGTGCCTTCGTGCCAGAGATTGTTGCTGTTCTGCAACATATCAACACTAATAAGGGACAAATTAAATCATGTTTAATTACTTTATAGATTTGTTTATTTGCCTTATTTACAGCATATTTGTCTAATGTAAACAGTGTTGACAACAGTGAATTATCCTACATAATAGTACACACAACGTTACACTCAGATGTATTTTTCATTTTGTGATGTGCTCATCTGCAATACTTATACAATATTTTCCTTCCTGATGTTAATAGACATTTTAAATCAGCGTGTGGTGTATGGTTATGTAAATCCACTTTAGAAACGTAACTTTACGTGTACTTACTGGAGCTCCCCTGTTAACTAGCTATACATAATAAAACATGTGTTTACAGCAAAATCACAACTATACTATACTGTCTAACTCCTTTACACCTTCAACAGTTAAAACGTTTACTCTAAAGTAGTTTAACACATACGAGTTAAACACATGTTTACTCACATTTGAAACTCCCGCTGATCTCTCGCGATGTTGATATTGACGTATCCTCTTCCCGTGGCCTCCTGGGATAGATGAGTACAATCGGACAAGCACTCTTCTTCTTCTTCTTCTTCGTTTTCTAACGGCGGTTGGCAACCAGCTTTTGGTGCATTACCGCCACCTTCTGCTCCGGAGTGTGAATCAGACATTAGGCTTACAATCTAATTTCCACATTAAAAAAAAAAAAAAAAAAAAAAAACATATTACTCACTCAGATACACTAATTTCCCTACACTTTTCCTATCTCCCTATTTATCCTCATAACCTATCATACAAACCAGTTTCCCTTAAAAAAGTTAACAATATTCTAACCTGTGCTCTGTCACCTATATTCAACACTCCTTTTAATGTTAATTCTTGTACCCCTAACTCCCTCAAATTATTTCTCATTATCACTCTCTGTACCTCATACCTCCTACATCTTATTATTATGTGCTCCACTGACTCCACTTCCTGACACCACTCACACAAGCCTGTTTCATGTTTTCCTATCAATTTCAGTGATTTGTTTAAAGCACAGTGGCCCAACCTTAACCTTGTCATTACCGTTTCCTCTCTTCTATGCCCACCACCTAATCTAGTTATTTTTACACTCTTTTGGATTTGATATAAATGCCTTCCTTTCTCCTCACTGTTCCATCTTTCTTGCCACATTTGGTTAGTTTTTTCCCAGACTATACTTTTGACCTCCGCTTTACTTATTTTAATATGCATTTCTATATTTTCCTTCTTTAAAGCCTTTTTCGCCAATTCATCCACCAGCTCATTCCCTTTCACCCCTACATGTGCTGGAACCCACATAAATTGTACCTGTCCTCCTTGATTTGTAATCCTTGTCACTGACTGAAGGACTTCAAACAATATATCCTGACGGCTCCTAGAATGAAAAGATCTTAAACTCATAAGGACTGATGATGAATCAGGAGCATATCAGCACCTTTCCTTGTCTTGTTATTTCCACCCATCTTAACGCAACTAACACTGCCACCATTTCCACTGTATATACTCCCAAAAAATCTGATGTTCTTCTATTAATTCCTATTCCTTTTGCAGGTATTGCAACCCCATATCCTGTCACTCCTGTCTCAGGTTTCTTAGAGCCATCTGTATATATATGCATGAAGTCCTTATAATGCTTATTTATATGGTAATTAAATGCTCCAAGCATATCTATTTGACCTTTTCCTTTCCTTTTTAGCTCTAACAGATACCAGTCAATATCTGGCCATACAAGTACCCATGGAGCCACCATCGGATATACAACTGCAGGGCTCAACTTCATATCAAATACTCCAAATTCTTTTGCTACCTTATTACCTACTCGACTTAAATTATCTCCTTTAAATCTTGCGTTCTCCCATGTCTCCTGCAACACTTCCTTAGTAGGGTGGAAATCATTATGTCCCTGCAAATTGGCCCAATAGTTTGTCATCAGCTGCCTCCTCCGTAATGCTAACGGCATTTCTCCCATCTCTACTTGAAGTGCAGGAATCGGTGAAGTTTTAAAAGCACCACTACACACTCTTAATGCCTGTGCCTGAATCACGTCTAGTTTCTGTAGTTGAGATTTAGCCGCTGACCCATAAGCTACACTTCCGTAATCCAACACAGATCTTATCAATGCCACATATATTGCTTTTAATGCAGAGCAACTTGCTCCCCATTCCCTGCCTGTCAAACATCTCATCACATTAATAACTTTCTTACATTTTCCTTCTATTTTCTTTATGTGATCCGCCCATGTTAACCGAGAATCGAAGATGACTCCCAAAAATTTAAATGTTCCAACCCTTTCTAATTCTTTCCCATACATATTTAACTTCATCCCTTCCTTAATTTGTTTCCTGGTGAAAAAGACTGTTTGTGTTTTTTCTATTGAGAACTTAAACCCCCAATCATATCCCCACTCCACCACCTCATCTATTGCTCCTTGTACTTTACTAATTACATACTCCATATTCCTTCCCCTTTTCCACAAAGCCCCATCATCCGCAAACAGTGATCTCCCTATATCCATTGGCACCTTAGTGAAGACATCATTGATCATAATGATAAAAAGTAGTGGGCTTATCACACTGCCTTGAGGTGTTCCATTGTCCACTTCGTACTGACTTGATATGTCTGACCCTATTCTTACTTCTATTTTTCTTCCAAACAAAAAATTCTTTATCCAGTTAAAGACTCTGCCACCAACCCCCACCAAGTGCAACTTTATTAACAATCCTTCCTTCCACATCATGTCATAAGCTTTTTCTATATCGAAAAACACTGTGATGACTGATTCTTTACTTGCTTGAGCCTTTCTTATTTCATTTTCTAGTCTAATCACCGAATCCATGGTACTCCTTCCTTTCCTAAAACCACTTTGATAGTTTGCTAGTTTTCCATTTTTTCCTAACATATAGGATAACCTTTCTGTTATCATCCTTTCCATAATTTTGCACACATTTGATGTTAATGCTATAGGTCTGTAACTACTGGGTTTAGAAGGATCCTTGCCAGGTTTCCTTATTGGAACGACTACTGCCTCTTTCCATGCTACTGGTAACCTACCCTCCTCCCACACTCTGTTATAAAAGTGCAACAACTTTAAGAGCGCTCCTTCACCTAGATGTTTTAACATCACGTAGCATATCTGATCTTTTCCTGGAGATGTCGGTTTAGCTCTGTTTATTGCTCTCATCAACTCTGCTATATTAAAAGGTTCATCAATTTTATCCTCAACTTTATCCCTCCAGTTTAATACATCTGGGTGCTGACTCATTGTTCTTTCCTTTCTCATTTTACATATTTCTGATAGGTTATTAGAACTGTGAATTTTTACAAATGCTTTTACCATCATCTCTGCCTTATCCTTATTAGAGATTGCTGTTCCTTCCTCAGTAGCTAAAACTGGAATATCCCATTCCCTCCTTACTCCTCCCATCCTTTTTATCATTCCCCAAACCTCTCCCACAGGTGTTGTTCTTCCTATTTCATTGCAAAATTCCTTCCAACTCGCCCTTTTAGCTTGACGTACTGTTCTTCTCACAATAGCTTGTGCCTTTTTATACTGAATCAAATGCTGCAAGTTGTGGGTGTTTTTAACTCGTTTAAATGCTCTGTTCCTGTTTTTTACAGCCTGACGACACTCTTCTGTCCACCATGGTACCAGTTTTTTATTCCTCCTTTGTTTACTCTTGGGAATAGATCCACCTGCTGCCATAATAATTGCTGAAGTTATTTGTTTGTTTGTTTCGTCTATATTCCCTAAAATGTCTATCTTTGATATTGATTCCTCACTTAATTGCTGAAATTTTTCCCAATCTGCTCTTCTAAAACTCCATTTTAGCATCCCTTCACCTGGTCTTACTTCCACTCGCTCTCCCACTGAGCATGATACTGGGTAGTGATCGCTGCCCACTGTTGAATCATTCCAAACGTGCCAGTTACTTATTCCAGCCAAAGCATTAGACACTAATGTAATATCTAATGCCGACTCATTTCCTGTTGTTATGTTTATTCTTGTTCCTCTTCCGTCATTCATACACACTAACTCCTTATCATCCATCAAATCTTCTATCACCCTTCCATTTGCATCTGTATGTGAACCCCCCCAAATGTTACTATGAGCATTAAAATCTGCACACCATATTACTTTTTGTCTATCATTTCCTTGTATCCTTGATAACTTATCTACTTCCAACCTTTTGCAAGGATTATAGTAGTTTATTACAACCACTTCCTCTCCTCTTTCCCACAATGCTACCACAATGTATTCTAGATCCTTTCCCTTTTCTAGAACCCTATATGGAATATTTTGCTTAATAAATGTAGCACATCCTCCTCCTCCCCGTCCCCCATTATCTCTGTCATTTCTTATCCCTATATACCCTTGAATCTCAAACTCTAAATTTGGCTTTAACCAAGTTTCCTGGATACACACTACATCTGGATTTATTTTACTGTCTTTAATGAAATGTTTGAATTCCTGGCCATTGGCCAGTATGCTTCTTGCATTCCATTGTAAAATAATAACCATTAATATTAACCAATACATGATGCATCCTGGCTTGACTGATTAGTGAGATTCTCTCTCACTTCTTCCCATGTCAGTCCCACTAATCCTAAATGATTTACTGCTGCTTTGACAACCAGCTGTATCTTATCATTTTTTGATTTAACTTCAGCAGTACTATTTATCACTCCTGCAATAAATGTTACCAAGTCCTTTTTGTCCACATACATCTTATCACTTTTCCTTTGCTGTTGTTCTTCAAGCCCCCATTCTGCCCTTTCTGTGGTGATATTGTCATGTACTCTTGACACTCTTGCTGCTTCTGCATACGTGATCCTTCTTTCCACTCTTATTTTCTGGATTTTGTTTTCCTGCCTCATTACCTCACATCCTCCATATGCCACATTATGGTTCCCTCCACAATTACAACATTTTGGTTGCACTCCTGCTCCACATTCTCCGTAGTCATGTTCGCCCCCACATCTCGCACATCTCTTCTTCTCTCTACAGTTATTGGCTATATGCCCAAACCTCTGACATTTAAAACACCTCAATGGTTTTGGTACATACATTCTTACTGGGTAGCTCATATAACCAAGGTATACCTTTTTTGGCATATTCTCCCCCTCAAATTCAATCAGTACCGTTTCACTATCCCTTTTCACTCCTTCTCTTGTTGTTTTAAATCTTTGTGCAGTCACTATTTCCCCCCTTTAAGATGTCTTTTAAGTTCTTCCATTTCTACATTCATAGGTACCCCTGTGATCACTCCTTTACATCCTCCTCCATTCCCTGCTCCCACCCTCCTTGTGTTTATCACTCTTAGTTTTCCAATCTCTTTTACTTTGATTGCTTTCTCAAATTGACCCTCATTTGCACACTTTACCAGCAAATTTCCATCATTTAGGACCTTTGCATATACTATTTCCCCTATCTTACTTGCCAGATGTTTTGTTAATACAAACGGGTTGATCTTCTTCAAGCTCTCTTGATCTTTGTCATTGAATCTTATTATGACAATAAAATCCTCATTTTCCTTCTTATTCTGTTCATGTCCTTCTTCCTCACTTTCAGACCCCTCATCAGTTTCATTTCTTATTCTTTTATTCCCTTTTACTTGACTGCCTTTCTTTTTTGAAAACTCTCCCTTCAATATTCCTTCATTTTCTTCATCTTTCCCTTCACTATAGTCCATTTCTGCCGACCTACCTATGTCTGATTCATTCACGAAGCAGTCGTGCTCAACCGCTCCGAAGTTTTTTGAATCTCCCGCTTTCAGTCGATTACTTTTTCCCCGACCACGTCCGGACAAGCACTCAAAGATCTGGGCGAAAGCAGGAGATCATCCAGGAACTTCTCGCCTAATCTTTAGGCAATACTGATGTTTCGAACGTTACTGCTTCTTTACACGTACTGTTTTCGCGTACTATATAGATAGGAAAGTAGGCATATTCCGAACGCACTATCAGTCCACATCTCGCGATAATTAGAACGTCAACCAGGTAATTCTCGGCCTACTCTTTACTGAATACTGAGGATTCGAACGTACTCTTCTCGCCTACTCTTTCGCCTACTATATAGTAGGGAAGTATGCCGAGTCACGAACGGCAGCCTATGACTCTTACATTCCAATCCAGAACATTAACACCTGTCCCAAATGGACCATGCAACCCCTATGTCTGAACATCCACACCTGTCCTTGAATAACCATCCTCCTAAGCACTCCACAAACAGTGTCTACCTTGCTACAAGCAGATATTTGGCAAACAGCAAGCCTAGATAAAAAAAAACAAACATTTTTTAACATGTATTTAACATACATGAACTGGTACTAGACAGGAAACATTCCAACCAGAAATAATTTATTCATTTAAAATTATTCAAATCTGATCTGAAACTGAAAATTATAACAACTAACACATTTATATATTGTGAATAATCAAATACATTATATTTCTGTAAGTATTTCTCCTGTATATGAACATTTGAGAAGTGCAATGCCTCCATGTAATGTGCAAGGTGCACATGCTATTTTGACTACCATTCTATCCCGACGCTTATAATATTACAACAAAGACATAACAAGCTAAAATACTAATTTTGGTGCATGCATTCCACAATTTACATGAACTATACATTTCTAACAATGATATATATATATATATATATATATATAGTATATATATATATATATATATATATATATATATATATATATATTTCTATATATTCTATTTATATATATATATTCTGGGGTTTTACTTACTTGTTGAGATATCCAGTCCAATGAAACAAGGAGAATGCGATTCCAGTAAAGTTCCAGTGCATGAGTTCATAACTTTATGGCAAGATCAATATACACATTTACTATCCAATGACATTGCAAGACTAAACAATGGGACCCATACCGCCATGTAAATGTGGTCTTTAAAAAAAACTAACTTGAGCTAAAGTGATGTCTGTAATTTTATAACCACGGGTCTTACAGGATTAATTTGCCTGAACTCTCACCTTTTCCACTGAACTGCAGGGGCAGTTCCTTTCCCTTACATAAGCCGCGTTTCCACCGCCAGGAACTTTCCCCAGGAACTAGGAACTTTGGGGTGGTACTCGGTGTGTTTTACACTGCAGGAACCAGGGTCTAAATGAAGTTCCGGGTAAAAATTTCCCCCAGAAAGTCCCTGCTGACGAGGTAGTACTTTTTCAGAGTTCAGGAACTTTTGGGGTGGGACTTGTGAGCTGAACATGCTGATTGGTTCTTACCGGTTCTTACCACGCTATTCTTTCTGTCCGATGCGCGCGTTCGTCCCATCAATCTCACGGTCAATGTCCGCTGATAACAAACGTCTACTTTATATCTAGCATTACGAGCTTTCTGAATACGCTTTGGGTGCGCGTCTCTTTTCTGCCGTTGTTACCTCGTTAGTAAACCAATCGCACACAAAAGCAGCAAAGCTTGAATCTCCTCCATACAAAACTCAAAACAAACGCGCAGGCTGGGAAAGAGCAGTCGCACGCAGTTCAACGTCATCTTCCCGCCCCGGACCGGTACTTTAGCCCGCGGTGTAAATGCAGTGAGCAAGCGGTCTGGGGCAAAAAGGTTCCTATGAAAAAAGTTCCTGGGACAAATAGTTCCTGGTAATTGCTGTGGAAACGCGGCTATATAAGCAGAGGTTCCTTTCCCTAACACCTAGCCGCGTTTCACCGCAATTACCAGGAACTATTTGTCCCAGGAACTTTTTCACAGGAACCTTTTCCCCAGACCGCTTGCTTACTGCGTTTACACCGCGTACTAAAGTGCCGGTCCGAGGCGGGAAGATTATGTAGTGACGTTAAACTCATGGTTAAACTGCGTGTGACTGCTCTTCCTAGCCTGCATGTTTGTTTTGAGTTTTGTATGGAGGAGATTCAAGCTTTGCTGCTTTTGTGTGCGAATTGGTTTACTGAACAAGGTAATTAACAAAACGGCTGAAAAGAGAAGAGCACCCAAATCGTATTCAGAAAGCATTGTAATGCTAGATATAAAAGTAGATGTTTTTTATCTGCCGACATTGACCGTGAGATGGATGGACAAACGCGCGCCATCGGGCAGAAAGAATAGCGTGGTAAGAACCAATCAGCATTGTTCAGCGCACAAGTCCCACCCCGAAAGTTCCTGAACTCTGAAAAGACTACCTAGTCCGTGTTCATTTCACGGAATTCTGTAGATCAGGTTGTACCTCGCAGCAGGGACTTTCTGGGGGGAAATTTTTACCCGGAACTTCATTTAGACCCTGGTTCCTGCGGTGTAACACACTCAGATTACCACCCCAAAGTTCCTAGTTCCTGGGAAAGTTGGCTACTGTCTTAAATGTTTAAGGACAGAGGTCTTGATATGCTGCCATGAGTATTGTGTGTGCCCTACCTTAAAGATACAGACAAAAAAATGGGACATTACCAAACAATATTTTATGGTTCATGATCAGCCTTGACATAACACAAGACTCAACAGGGAGCCAGTTGAGCTCAACAAATTGTGACCTACCCCATATAAGATATGGCCCAGGTTCAGAATTACTCTTATCAATTTATTCTGTGCTGTTTGCAGCCTCCCTTTAAAGGTTGTATCAGCGATTTCCCAAACATAAATGATAACATTCATCTAATCTTCCTAACGAACGCAAGCTGACTCATAAGCAGGCCGCTAAAGAACGTGACTCTGTAGGCAGCCTAGGCTCTGAAACTGCACACAAAAACAATTGGATTTACCAACCACTCACTTTAAAAGACATTACTACAATAGAGTAATGCCTTTGCATACATACAGCAAATTCTAATGGGGTCTCGTCCTCTGCTGGACTGAAGCACTTAAAGCCTGGTTCACACGGGAACTATTTTAAAATTGTCGGCTCGACTTTCGAAAATCACGGTATTCTAACAGTTTCTGGTTCGCTCAGTGTGTGGTGCGCAGCCACACGGCAAAATCAACACATCACACACGAACCGATTTGTACTCCCAGAGCATTCCCAGGCTCAGACGGAAAATCTCACAAAATCCCTCGAAGATAAATACGTGACTTCAGAGTAAACAATCATGGCGGACGAAGAGGATGCAGTGGCGATAGTGTTTAGTTTGTTTTTAACGGAAAAAAACGTCCACCGGACATTCTGGTGAGCTATACCGCCGGGCGCCGGCTGTTTCGATTTTGTTTACCGCCAGTGCTTCCTCTACGCCTCGTCACCTCGCTTTCTGATTGGCTACACGCTACAGTTCACAGGCTGGATGCTCGTTCGTTCCCGGGGGACACCACACACGAGGAGAAATCGGGCCAAAACAATCCAACATGTTGGATATCCCCGATTTGAGATCGGAGCGGTCCCAGCATCCTTCCGAGCAGACGAGAGCAGTCTTAACACACCACACACGGCAGGAATATCTGATCAGATTATTTTACGATAATCGGAGCATCCTTAAGATTGTCGGGAGGGGTGAATCGGGGCTGAAATCGGGCTAATAATCCTGCCGTGTGAACCAGCCTTTACTCTTCAGCACAATGGTGACCTCAGAAAACTCTAACAGAAACCTTTTAAATTCCAAAAGAACATTAAGCCCCTTTAAGATCTAGAGAGATATGTTTAAAGTAAACAAAACAGAACAACAAAAACAGCATTACCAGCTTCACTTATTAGTAACCAGATTAACTTTATTTCTGTCATATGTCTGCAGAAGTTCTTATTGAGATATAACAAAGGTATTGATGTTGATGATTTTATTACAAATAATACAATTTTACAGTCACCATTGTGAAGATTATAGTGTTTGTTTTAGTTGGGCTTTTGGCTTAACAAAAATATTTTTTCTTTGTCTGCTGTAACTGTGTGTTCTAATGACAGTCATCGTGGCTCTAAAAGGCAAGAAAAATTCTTTGGATAATCTGTTGGGTATTTATTTATGGTGACATATTTGGTTCAATGCATTTGTTAGTGTTGTAGTCAAGACCACCTGAACCCGAGACCAAGAGCAGCAGACCAAGTCCGAGGGAGGGCAAGACCGAGTCCAAGACAAAGACCAGAGCCCCACACTGACATGACACAATAAAATGTGAAACATGACCAAAAGAGATTGATCTGAAATCTTCAGATCTGATCTGAAAGATCCACATTCCCATAAAAACAGAGATATTTGAACACTCAAAGCTGATGCTACTAGAACACATCATTTAGTACAGAATGTAAAACAAGTCTTTTCTCAGCCTTTTATTAACAAAGATAATGAACATGAATACATGGGTTACAGGCAGCGGTAACAAAAATACATCTGACCAATGAGCAATGACCAATGAGTCACTGTTATTGCTTGGATTTTAATCAGTATGTTTTACATACAATAAAAGCAAGGATGTTAACAAAAAAATTGTCAATATACTGGCAAATTAGTGATATTTTCACAGTTATGGTCTTGTCTGGTCTTGAAAAAAAAAACAAGTCCTCAATGTCAGAGACCGAGACCAAAAGCGTTCGAGTCCAGACGAGACAGAGACCATCAAAAAGTGGTCTCGAGATTCGGTCTCGATTCTGACAAGAATCTGATTTGTTTATCTCTTTAACTGACAAAAGTACAAAGAAAAGATTTTTGAAGTTCCCACTGACCAACTTAAATGTATTGAAGTGTGCCAACACCATTTTGATGTTGATGGCTGCAAGGCACTCCAAAAAAGTTTAGACACAAAAAAGTTGAGACAGAGGTGAAAGACAATAGAATATCCAAATTAAAAACGGTCCACAATAACTAGGTGAACTAACTTTCACCATTTACCATACATAATATTGTGAAGGATTCAGGGAATCCAAGAGAATTCTCAGTACATATAGGGCAATTGGAGACCTCTGTTGAAACAGGGATGCAAACACATGTATGGTCAAAAAAGAGAGAGGTACTCGAAACCCTCGCCCACGGAAAATATCCAGATGCTTATATTGCCACCAACCCCTGCAATCCCCGGCCCACCCCTAGGCATATAGTAAATATGTTTCAGCCTGTAAAGCATTTTTCACAAAAAAAAGGGTTTTATAAAAAACAAACCTCACATATTTCAGCCTTTAAATCATTTTTCACAGAAACAAAATGTGTTATAAAAAGATAAACCTCCAATATTTCAGCATTTAAATCATATTTTTTATAAAAAGAGTGAGTTTAAAAGCTTATCTTTTATTAATAGTAAAATCCGGTCCCATTTTCCCGTGGTGTCTGTTGTTGCTAAGCATCCGTGCACTGCACTCTCCACAATGACAAAGAAGTTTTAGTAGCTAATGGATGGGTAACGCTTCCTTTTACAGTACAGTACTAACAGTGTACTTACAGTGTAGGCTACTTACCTAGAAAGTACTGGCTAATATAAGGTAAGTACATGGAATAGGGGTAGGTTCAGGGTTAGTACTAGTTATTACCCAGTAATTGTAGTTACTAAAATAAGTACATAGTATTTACATGGGTAACTGGACTGTAAAAGGAAGTGTTACCGGAGATACTGAAAAACGCTTTCTGTAGCTCTGCTGCATGATTTATTTGTAAATACATGGTTTTATAATCACTATGGTCCTGAATTTGAGGCAGGGTAGCTGGGGGTTCGGGGTTTCCCCGAGAAAATTTTGGATTTCTCTAAACTACAGATGTGCATTTTAAGATATTGTGACAAAAAAAAAAAAAAAAATCGATAACAACAGCTTTAACAACCATGTCAGTGAGCTGATTATTTTTCTCTCTCATCAGCATCACACTCTTTTTCTCTGTTTTTATCTTGCCCTCCTAAAGTTGTCTTTTTTAAATTTACTGGCTACAATTTATATTTTATTCTCAATATGTACACATTCATTATGGATCCTGTGCCTACGTTACATAGGCTATTCAATTCAAAATGGCGAAATTAGACAAAACTATATTAGTTTGCCTAATTATTTTGACATTTATGACCTAAAAAAACTGTCAAACATAAAGTTAATTTTTGCTACTTACATCTTATCTCGCACTTGATCGTACGCGCTCAGCGTCTGTGAACATAAAGCCCGTCTACTTTGATTTGATTGGTCATCTCAAATATTCTGACATTGACGAGCAGTGACAGGCCAATGAGGCTCAGAACACACACACACACACACACACATCCTCTGTTTCTGACGTGCTCTCTGCTCGGCGTCGCTGCGGATTGAAGATGAAGAACGCGCTGAATCTGATTATAACATAACAAGAAGTTTGATGATTGATTTTTCATTAGGCTATTACTTGGTGCCCTACGCACAGCGCGTGATGCGCGTGGTGGGAGCGGTTATTTAGTCTCAAAACTCGCGCACAGGATACGAGAGCAAAAAACTGTATACACGGACAGAATGCCATCCACACACGGGCGCGTTTCTGCACAGTGAGCGCGCTCGATGCCAACCTCGCGCGTGGCCCCTTGACGGCTACGACGAGCTAGTGGAAGAAACACTACTGGTTCACGCTTGCGCGCATACTGCTGTTTTGGCACGCAGTGTTCTGATTTGCTTATTGTTTTGTTTGGTGGAGGCAAACCCCCCCTCCCTCCTCTAAAAAAAATCTCTTCGGATCTGCACGATTCACACAAGTCACCCAAACTGACGTGAAAAAAGCGGGAGGCGCCGAAAGCGCGCTGTTTGCATCCCTGGTTGAATGTGTGTGACCTTTGACACTCTCAGATGAAATTGCATGCTACATGTGCTCAAAAGTACTTTGGAAAACTGTTGTCACTTATGGTCTTTAGGGGTCTGCTAGACCCCAAATGACTTTTGCTTGAATTAAAAAAAGTTATCTTTTTCCAAATGGTATGAAACTTCCTACGACTCTCAACACTGTCTAGATCTACAAAAAAAAATTAAGATAGAAAATTCTATCTGTTTTTATGTAGGCGTGACAAAAATATTCAGCACTTCAGTCGTTCTTCAGGGTTCCATTGAACCCCAAAAAAATAAAATTTAATTTTGTAACAGAACAATGTTTTTTTATTTTTAATACAAATATTATTTTACTATTTATTAATGTTTTTACTTAACATTTGTGCAATTTTTGGAGGATTTATGATATATTTTAAATATCTATAAATAAATAAATACATATTTATTTATCATTGGACTCAAAATAGACAAAATTCATCATCAAAATCAGAAAAAAACGCAAAAGACAGACAGAAATGACAGAAATAAAGTGGCACACTTCCAACAATGCAAAAACATCCACAATCCAAAATTATCATACTCACACACATGCACACACACACACACACACACATATAGAGGAATACAATATACAGGAATACATACAGACTATAAAAACTGTTCTCTTATCATTTGTAAAATAAAATACTCTAAAATGCAGAACCACCGCAAAAACAAATTGGTAACACTAAGACACATTGAAAATGTGCACACACACACACACACACACACACACACACACACACACACACACACACACACACACACACACACACACACACAGGAATACATTTGTAAGGCTATAAAAAAGATAAAAGAGATGAGACCAACTGTTTTCTATTGTTCCAAACTATTGTTCCTAGTTGTTCGATTTTCTTCCCAATTTACTTTTTTTTTTTACAAATATTTTATTTTTACTGCTTTATTTGCTAATTTGTTATTGCTGTTCAGTTGAAATAAATGATAAAATCTTAAGACTCCAACATTTCTCTTTGTAACATGTTCAGGTTTGATTATAATCATAATGTAACATTATTGAAAAACTGTTGTTTTTTCAGTACAAAAACAAATGCTAAACTTTGACAAAAAGTATTTTATTTTTGTTATAATTGTGATTTTATAATATTTAGATATAAATCCAACTGAATCCAACTTTAGAAACTATATCTTTCAGTAATTCAAATATTATATATAGGCCCAGTCAAATAGTCTCTGGCCTAGTGGAGCTCTATAGCCATCTAGTGGATAAAGTGACTTATTACAAATTTTAACCTGTATTTTCCAAAAATTAGGCAAAAATCTTACATTCAACCTTGTAAAATTATCCATGGTATCCCCAGGAATGAAAGTTAGAAATCTGGGTCTTTTATAAAGTTTATTTAACATAAAATGCTGTTTTTTTGTAAAAAAAAAATCCTATTTAAATAAATATTTATTTATTTATAGAAATAAAAAAAATCATAAATCCTCCAAAAACTACACAAATGTTGAGTAAAAACATTAATAAACAGAGTAAAATTATATTTGTTAAATATATATATATATATATATATATATATATATATATATATATATATATATATTTAAATAATTTAAATATATATATATATATATATATATATATATATATATATATACTATTGTTATTGTCTGGGGTCCAGACCCCGAAGACCAGAATTTTTACTTTTTTTGAAGACCATCAGAGGGTTAACAAAGTCTGACGCTGCATCAAGAAATGCCAATCGAATCTTCGTTTTACTCAAGCTATACATCTGTTCAATGGAGAGATGCTGCTGAGTTCTCTGAGCCGGAGATCATCTCAGATGATCCAAAAGACAGTGGAAATGTGTGCTGTGGTCAGATGAGTCTACATTTCAGCTTGTTTTTTGGGAAAAACAGACATAGAATTCTCAATCCCAAAGACAAAAGGGACCATTCAGACTTTCATTAGCGACTGGTGCAAAAGCAAACATCTGTCATGGTATGGGGGTTAAACAGTGCAAACGGGTGACTTGCATGTGTGTAAAGGTAACATTGACATGGAGACATATTGGGATTGTACAGAGACATTTAATGGCTTCAGAGATGACATCTTTCTTGGGAAGCAAGAGACTCATTCCAGGCCTCATGAAATGAGCTTGACTGCCCACATGCAGTCTGGATCTGTCTCTTATTGAAAATGTATGACCCATCATGAAAAGGAGAATCAGACAACGAAGACCACAGACTGTTGAGCAGCTGTTTTAAAACAGGCAAGATTGGGCAAAAAAATCACTTGCTAAACTGCAATAATTAGTATACTCAATTTCAAAAAAACATTTAAAAAGTGTAAATAAAAGGAAAAAGAAAGGTGATGTGACACAGTGCCTCTGCCTCTGTCCCTGCTTTTTTGGAGTGTGTTGCAGTCATCAAAATCAAAATGTGTTTATATTTACAAATATAATTAAGTGTTATGGCTGATATTAGGAAAATATGTAACCAACCAACTTTGCATCTGTGAAAATATAGTTAAGATACAACAAAATACCATTTTGCAATAAATAAATAAATGAACAGACAAACAAATACATCTCACGGTTCACTCTTTGACTGTCAACATTAGTTTTGAAATGTTTGGAAATGTTTGATGGGGTGACATCTCTGTAAAGTTTTATAAATTTGTAGACAATTTTAATGAGACATTTGTGTAATTAAATAATAGTGTCTGATAGACCAGTTTAGACAAGCTAAATAAAGCATACATTCAATAGGAGTTGCCATCTCTGTAAATTATTTGACATTTTTCATTAGACATTTGTGTAATTAGTTAATAGTGTCTGATGTAGGTACACAAGCTGTCCATAAATCAAGCGAAATCTTGCAAATTGATAAAACACAATGTAGCTTGTTATTTTGATGATATGACATATTATATTTTTAATAATACATTTGCAATGACAAATTGTCTTCTGTTTAATTGGTAACAATATTTTATTAACAATTTAAATGTATTTGGCAAGAGTGAGGGAACAGGGGCTGTCAGTTATTCCTGTTGTGTTTTCTATCCTCTCGTGCTCGTGAATTGTAGTAATTTGATAAAAGCAATTTTTATGCATGTTTTTGTTTGTGCATGTTTTTTATGCATGTCTTTCTTCCATTAAACAGTTTTGACCAGCGCATGTTTTGCAATCATTTTGCAAACCATTTGGTTAAATCGATTCAAGGCTTAGGAAAGGTTAGTTTCATATCTTGATTCATGTCTGCTCTACTTTCTCTTCGTGGCAGAAGTAGTGTGTGGCTCCTCCTCGTCACGTTGCAGATCAACGTGACTGGAGTTCCTGCCAATAATATCTGTCTGCAGAGCCGCAGAGCCACAGTTTCACCCCAGCAGTTTTACACCAGCAGTTTTACCCCGCGCATGCGCAGTTTCACCACAACAGTTTTACCCCGCGCATGCGCAGTTTCACCACAACAGTTTTACCCCGCGCATGCGCAGTTTCACCACAACAGTTTTATCAGTTTTACCCGCGCATTCGCAGTTTCACCACAACAGTTTTATCAGTTTTACCCCGCGCATTCGCAGTTTCAATATAGCAGTTTTACCCGCGCATATTGTTCAGTATTTAAACGATCTAATGGTTATTGTTACCAATTATTTTTGCTTATTAGTCTGCAGAGCCAGTTTCACCCCAGCAGTTTCACCCCGCACATGCACAGTTTCACCTCAACAGTTTTACGCGCAGTTTCAATAAATAGTTTTTATTACCAATTATTTTTGCTTATTAGTTATTTTTTGCTGTTCCTCGCAGGCCTTCAGGTTCCTTTGCTGATATAAAACAGTGCTTGTATCAGGAACACACTAATCTTTTACGTTTTTCCTTCAAAAAATAAATAGCCTGGCCTATATGTACACTAATTGCTCAATGCCTGGAATAACACAAACTTTTGATTAGACGTTCAAAGGCGAACTATAAGCCTAAATCAATATATATCTAATTATTCTTAAATTAATTAAATCTGCCTGATGAAACAAATGACTTGAACACAAATTATTACCAATAATTTCAAATATTTTATTAATTTTGGAGACATTACCAAGAATACAATTATATTTCAATTCAATTACCAGAGAGACATACTGATACAGACAGACAGGCATACGATTCAGACAGACAGGTATACTGATACATATACACAATGATACAGACAGACAGACAGACAGACACCAAGTCTGTCACCAATTAGAAAATAATAATAATAATAATAATAATTAAATGTCAGGGTTTTAAAATGATGACACTAATATTTTTCTTGTCCTTAACCTCAGACATGAAAAAGAGCATGTCCTCTCTGTTTTTAAATGTAGAATAGAATGGGGCTATTAATTCATCATCCTCATCCAAAGTTGTGGCACAATGTGAACGTAGTGGAGAAAGGGCTTTCTTCCTCCTCCAAGCTGTCAATACCTCAAGATTGTGTGGTGGCGTGTCCCCCTCCAGCGCTCCTACGCCATACTCAATTTCTCCTGGTCCATTCATCTGTTGTAGAAGAGCACAGTGTGATGTAATGTATTTCAATTGTCCACAAGACTACAAAATGTTTCATTTAATAAAATGTATAATTTCATGCATATGCAATGCAGAACCAAACTAAGATTTGATTTACTTCGAACACACAAGATAATTCCGCTACTTGAATCAATCCACTTTACAAAAACAAACAAAAATAACAAAGGTCAATGTCCCTGCCCTAATACAGTGTGTCCACCAGTTAAGACTTTTAAGCCCTTTTTAATACCTCATCATAAAACTACAACATTACATTTAGCAAGAACATACATTTAAAGTAGTGCATGCCTGTAATTATTAGACTAGCTCTAGACCATTTGGCTTGGGGCACATGTGTGTTCACAGGGGTCTTTTAGGGTCTTTCAAGGATCAACCCTGCAACAATGGGACTTGGTGTGTGTTTTAAGAACCCAACTGATATCTGTGTCCCCTGAAATCTAAGTATAGAATATTGTCGACTGAAAATCGGATAAATAAATAAACAAAATACTTAAAAGGCAACAAATGCTCACTTCACTGTCAGTGAGGCAAGATCCAACCGTCATGTGCAATCCAACCACCTCAGCCCAATGTGAAAGCCACCTTCCATGTCTGACAAAATACAAAAAGACAACAATGAGAACAAAGTTGTGCAGAATACTGCAGAATACTGAGTCCTGAGCAAGGACTGTCCCTAAAGTTAGTTTACTCTGGATCACTCTGGGTAATAGTGTCTGCTAAATGACAAATAATAATAACTAAACCCTAGAAACAAAATTCTCCATGAGGAGAAGGCACCACTTCTTGTGTCATGCTGAGAAAAAAGCAATATTAACGACAATAATATTAATATAACGTAGAAATAAGAATTACAGCAGTGAAATCAACAGGTTCATTCAATACGATGTGTAGGGCATACTGAAACATTCATTTAATATATTTTATTTTATATTTATAATATATTTTTGATATAACAGACTGGAGACAGACTGATGAAAGTCCAGTAACTTACCATATAATCATGAAGACCCCACAGGATGTCATATCGAGTTGATGGGAGATATGCTGAAATGGCAAATTGCATTACGAAAAACAACGAAATCAATCAGGACGTTAAAGTGTTCCGAAAACAAGACAACAAAATATCCTTACCGTGTTTTTTTAACGGCCTGGTGCTACTGTCATAGCAAGTTTGCTGTGACATGAATATATGTTAAATAAAAGAATGATTTGTCCTACAGCACTGCTGAACTGACTGCAGTGAAGACAAATGAATAACTTATTCAAAACGCGTGGATAAAACTGCTATAGTAAAGCTGCGCATGCGCGGGGTGAAACTGCTGGGGTGAAACTGCTGGGGTGAAACTGCGGCTCTGCGGCTCTGCAGTCAGACCCTTCTCGTTCCTGGCGGCGCGCCTGAACGTGACACGAGAAAAACACTGAATGTGGGTCAAGCGCGCGCAGGGGTTGTGGTGGCGATTTGACCTACTTTCCACATTTGTATGACGATACGATAAGACGTGGAAAAGGTAAGTCAACTTTCAAATATATTTTGACTATTTGTTTTGGTAGCAATGCATTAAGTAGATAATTTTCTTGTTTTTGACTTGGAGTTACATAATTGTTCTTATTAAATGCAATGAAATGTTGTGCGTGTCACGTGACTGTGGGCAGTTCTCCCATCATAACAAACAACTTACTAGTAGTCAGATCAGCTTGAGAGCTTCGCTTCCTCTGTCGTGTTTGTAGCTCAGGTCGTTATGGCATTGATCAGAAAGTGCATTAATAACGGCAGCTGTGGATCTCCCTCATCCAGAGCTCTGCTTTTACTCGAATGGTGAGTTAATATATATATTTATTAATATATTATTTTTTATTTTATTTTATTTTTTTTGGACATTGACCTATATCTTTGGGGATTTTACATGCCTTTCTTCTGTTTAATTGGTAGCGATATTTTCTTTTAACAATTTACATGTATTTTGCAAGAGTTACGAAACTGGAGGTGTCTGTCATTCCTGTTGTGTTTTCAATCCTCTCGTGCGCGCGTGCTCGTGAAGTGTAGTAGTGTAGTGTTACTACACTGTTACTACACTACACTACTACACTTCACGATAGGCGTGCCGCGCCTACTTTTTCGATGTAAACAAGTCTCACTCACGATCGAACAGAGTAAATTTAATTAACAATGACTAATTCATGAAATATTATGTAGCGTCAGTATAACATTGGAACATATGTATATTTTAAAAGTCTCTTTACCAAGGCAAAGCCATTAAAAAAGTAAAAAATAAATGAACCCCTCACATTAATCATCTAAGTTGATTTGACAAAAGACAAAAAGTTGTAATAAATCATGAAGAACTTGGTTAGAACTTGGTACTGTAAACAGCATCTTTATGTTGGACAGTTTTATTTATTATTTACCCATATACACAGTGAGTGCAAAAAGTAACTTGACACTTAAATCACACTTAATGTCTGAATGCCTTTGCATTTCACATACTAATGTGTGGATGAGAATAACAGACTTGCAATCAACAAAGTGCCAATTGGATTCAAATACATTGAGCAAAAATTATGTAGAAAAGTGTTGTGCTAGACGAATGTACTCTAATGCCATACTTTTGGGGCATTATACATATTATATATCACTGATAAAATGTTTGTTTATAATATTTTTGGAAGTATGTCTTTATTTGATTGTAATAGACTACACTGTGTATCTCAGAATACAAATGAACATAATACAGATTTTCAGAACCCTTTGGTACTGTTTAACAAGTGCTATGTTTTCACTGTTCACATCCTTTGTCCATGTTTGACAGGAACATGTCCCTGACACCAGCTGCATGTGATTTTGGGCTGCTGGACAGGCAGGAGGAGGACATAAAACCTCAGGCAGCAGTAACTCGGCGGAACCTCTTTGGCCCTGTGGACCACCAGCAGTTGCAGCAGGACTTCCAGAGGCTCTTCTGCATGAGTGTGGAGAACGCCAAACAGCGCTGGAACTTTGACTTTCAGATGGACCAGCCTGTCCCCGGCTGCGTCAGAGTGGGAAGAGCTGCGGTGCCAGGACGTCCCAGCATTCTACCATAGCTGTGTGGTTAGGCCCGGTATGGCAAAGCAAATGGCGGAAGCAGCTGTTGGAGAAGGATCCTGCGCTTGTTCTTCTCCAGCGAAGGCCACAGAGAAATATCTGAAGCTTTGCACCAGAGGAACTTTGAGGGGAACCAAGCCAGAGAAGAGAAAGGCTGCACTGCTGGGGGTCAAACGCAAACAAGCAAACATCACAGGTATACAGGCGCACACTTTATATTCTCAGTTTCATTAGGTTAAAGCCAGACTGATGACAAAATGAATAATGTTTAAAGATGAATAAAGCCTTTCTCTCTTTCAGACTTTTTCAGAGTGTCTAAACGAAGATTTCTTCATCACAAAGCTTCACCAGGACAGTAAATATTACTTGGACTTTTTTGTATAAATGTACATACAATATTTGCTCAATGTAGCTCTTCTAACTGACCAGCAAAAAATGGCTTAATAGGCTATATATATATATATATATATATATATATATATATATATATATATATATATAGCCTACTAAAAATCTTAATTTATTGTTTCAACTGTTTGACTATTTTAAATTAGATCCAAATTCAGATCCATAGTACCTTTGAATAATTAAAGGGAATTAAATTCCAATCATTGAATAAGCATTCTCTCAGTATAAAAGTATAAAAATGTTCCAATGCTGTGTTACACAGTCTAATTTGAAAATGTAGTGTAGTGCTTTTTTTTTTGCACTGAATATACATACATACATACATATAAGCAAGTACTGTGAACATTTACAAAAATGCACTACAAACAGACTGTTTGGTTTTTACTTTTGCATTTCTCAGATTCAAAATGCATTGATCCTTTTAAGTGGCACCAGTGCCGGCTAACAGTGCTTTCTGTCCCAAATTTCTTATTTATATTCCTCTTTTTATATATTACACAAAAAAGGTATGTTTAACCTGAGCCATTCATGTTTTTCTTGAAGCACATACATTTTGGTATAAAATAAAAGTCACAAGTAACTATTATTACAGTTACTAGCAAACACAAGGAATGCTTTAATATCTTTGAAGTTAATTAAAAAGAGATTTTGTAAATGTTTTTAAATGGGAGTGTCTGACCATGTTTCCTATGATTGTGCTTTGAGGCTCCGTCTTGCCAAATTGGGGGAAAATTTTATATGTTGAAAACCTGCAAGTTTGAATCTGTAGTAGCAAAAATTGTAAGGAGGTTTTCCATTAATCATTTATACTGTATTTTTAATACTGTATATCCTGTACTGTGCATGTGTGATTTACTCAAAAATATGTGTTATTTGTTTAATTAGCTATTTGTTTGAAATTATTTGGTATTATAGAGGCAGCTGATGCCCAGAGTAATTGCTTACAATAAATAGAAGCCTTAAAACCCTTTGAACTGCTGTCAGGTAGATCAAAATTAAGCCACTGAAACAAAACCACATGCCGAAATATTAAACTGCAGTTTAAACAGAATCTGTAAAGGAGAATTCCAGTTTCAGGTTTTTAAAGACAGATTTGTCAACTAGTTGTTCAGGCAAATAAACATGTTAAACATTTCTGATACATTCACTGACTTCCTCTTAAAAATAAAATAAAATAAGAAAAAAAATGCAGTAATAGAAAATATTTGTACTCTACCTCATGAAATGACAGTGACCTTCATTTTATACACACACATGTACAAGAAAACAAATATGTAAAATGAAGCAATTTTATTGTTTTTTGTTTTTTTGTTTTCGTTCAGAAGTATAAAAAATGACAAGGAATTATCTCAGAACTTCACTTCAGGTTTACAGGACGTTGTGTCTACTTTCATTGTTCAACTATTTGAAAAAACTCACGTTCACTTAATTCTGTCATTCTGTGTTTTCAAGTGCCTCTTGATATCACCAATGAAATATTGTATTTTGCACTATATGTGGTCATAAGATGTGATGCCAGCTGACTCTTACCCCACTTCTTTTGTTACAGATCTGTCAACAGTGTTATATTCAGTGCATGATACCTCTTGTATTCACAGTGTATGATTGTATCCATGTATATGATTGAATGTTACTTAAGGTAAAACATATTAATAATACTAGCTGATTTTATATGACTGATGTACGAGTTTGTATAGTATGCAAAAAATCACTGATAAAATGTTTGTTTATAATATTTTTGGAAGTATGTCTTTATTTGATTGTAATCGACTACACTGTGTGTCTCAGAATACAAATTAACATAATACAGATTTCCGAACACTTTGGTGCTATGTTTTCACTGTTCACAACTCCAATCACTTGTAGGCAGTTAATTCAAAATCTTTTTGCACGTCCTCATTAAGGTCTACATATTTTTTGACATTGGCCTATACTTATTTTACAATAAGTTTAATAAACTAAACACAACAGACTTGTCTTTGAATTGAATTTGTCTTTAATTCCAGACCAGTTTCAATGTATTTATTTTTAGCCAAATGTTTTAGAAAAACTGTGTTTTAAACAATTAGAAATTTATACTACATTGAAATCAATAGTTGAGCCTCTTCTATCAGGATTTAAGCCATGCCACCTAGACAGTGTTGGTCTGTTAAATGACATTTTTCTATCATTGAACAATGCTCCTTGTCCTTGCTCCGTTACTTTTTTCGCTTAATTTGTTACCTCTGGGGGCTGTCTTCCGAAAATACAATGTAGCATTTCATTACTCAGCGGATGATACCGCTCAGATACCGATATCAGATTTATCTGCCAGTGAGATTGATGTCTACAATTTAAATTGATATCTACAAGACAATTTTGCAAGCTGAACAAAGACAAAACCAAGCTAATTGTGTTCAACCCTGGCAGTGATGTTGTGAGTCAATCTTTAAAATCAACCCCCTTTCAAATTAAAAATGGAGTAAAATACAAAACAAAAATGGAGAACCAGTTTTTTTTCTTTTTTAATGAAGCAAACAATACAAATACAAATAAATACATAAGGAAACGCAACAGTGAAAAAAATAAATATAAACCAATTTAAATGGGAAAAAGCAGTATCGGACAAATAAACTAGTTGATGACAAACAAGATTGCATAATACAAGAGAAAACAAATGAGCCAACAAATAAACCAAAGCAAAAAACAAACACACACACATATACATATATATATATATATATATATATATATATATATATATATATATATATATATATATATATATATATATATATATATACATATATATATATATATATATATATATATATATATATATATATATATATATATATATACAGTGTTTTCCGCACTATAAGGCGCACCGGATTATAAGGCGCACCTTCAATTAATGACCTATTTTAGGACATTTTTCATATATAGGGCGCACCGGATTATAAGGCGCATAAGATACTGCAGTCAAACGTTTGACTGGGTTTGCATTATGCATCCACTAGATGTGCTAAAGGGAATGTAACGAGTGCGCGGCGCTGGAGGTGAGGCGTTTATTTAGTAAGCATGAGCGCGCTGGGGCGGGCACGTAACTTACATTCACAACTCCAGGTAGACCTATCGCACACCAGACGCACACTTTCTCATCAGTGTATGGCCAGCAATATTGTTATGTTTAATGACATTATGATATGAAGATAATGTCTGTTCTGTGTTATGATTGTACTGTACAATTAAATACAATCGTTGCTGAGTCAGCAGTCTGAAAACTTTACCTCAGAGCATCCGTTAACTGAATGAATTGAGCAGCTGATTTCTATAAATGAATGCAAAACTAATATATATTGCAGCATAGGGTGAAGTCAGGATCCATTGGAAACGATCTGAGACAAAAAAAATAAATTTTATATAAAACTATGTAAATGGCGCTCTGTGGCGCAGCAGGATTTTGAAAACGGTCCTGAGCTGTTGCTGGGCACCGTGGTGCCGCCGGTGTGTGTACACTCATAGAGAATAATGTGTTAGAATTTTAAAGATGTGGTTTCTCGTCCGGTGTGTGACCTCCTTAAGATGGACAGGAGCGCGAGTTCGCAGGAGAATTTAATAATGCGGAGCGTTGTTAACCAATTGATCCATATATAAGGCGCTCTGGATTATAAGGCGCACTGTCGTTTTTTGAGAAAATTAAAGGCTTTTAAGTGCGCCTTATAGTGCGGAAAATACGGTATATATATATATATATATGCATACAGTACACACACACACATACTGTACATATACACACATACATACATACATACACACACACAAAGAAAATGTGTATATAGATGTCTTTTTTATATCTTTTTGCTAAGATTAAAACATTTTTATCAGTTTCAGATTTTGAGAACACAATTACAACTTTGGTCTTCACATGATCTGTCCAACAATATACACTCACCTAAAGGATTATTAGGAACACCTGTTCAATTTCAACCAATCATATAACAGTTGCTTCAGTGCATCAACCAATCATATAACAGTTGCATCAATGCATTTAGGGGTGTGGTCCCGGTCAAGAAAAACTCCTAAACTCTAAACTGAATGTCAGAATGGGAAAGAAAGGTGATTTAAGCAATTTTGAGCGTGGCATATTTGCTGGTGCCAGATGGGCCGGTCTGAGTATTTCACAATCTGCTCAGTTACTGGGATTTTACAAAGAATGGTGCAAGTCCTGTGGGCGAAAGTGCCTTGTTGAAACTGGGCCGACTGATTCAAGCTGATAGAAGAGGAACTTTGACTGAAATAACCACACGTTACAACGGAAAAGCATTTGTGAAGCCACAACACGCACCGCCTTAAGGCGGATGGGCTACAACAGCAGAAGGCCCCACCGGGTACCACTCATCTCTACTACAGATAGGAAAAAGAGGCTACAATTTACAAGAGCTCACCAAAATTGGACAGTTGAAGACTGGAAAACTGTTGCCTGGTTTGATGAGTCTTAATTTCGTTGAGACATTCAGATGGTAGAGTCAGAATTTGGCGTAAACAGAATGAAAACATGGATCCATCATGCCTTGTTACCACTGTGCAGGCTGGTGGTGGTGGTGGTGTAATAGTGTGGGGGATGTTTTCTTGGCACACTTTAGGCCCTTAGTGCAAATTGGGCATCGTTTAATGCCAAAATGCCACGGCCTACCTGAGCATTGTTTCTGACCATGTCCATTCCTTTATGGCCACCATGTACCCATCCTCTGATGGCTACTTCCAGCAGGATAATATACCATGTCACAAAGCTTGAATCATTTCAAATTGGTTTCTTGAACATGACAATGAGTTCACTGTACTAAAATGGCCCCCACAGTCACCAGATCTCAACCCAATAGAGCATCTTTGGGATGTGGGTGGAACGGGAGCTTCGTGCCCTGGATGCGCATCCCACACAAATCTCCATCAACTGCAAGATGCTATTCTATCAATATGGGCCAACATTTCTAAAGAATGCTTTCAGCACCTTGTTGAATCAGTGCCACATAGAATTAAGGCAGTTCTGAAGGCAAAAGGGGGTCAAACACAGTACACAAGGATATGGTGTTCCTATAATCCTTTAGGTGAGTGTATATTCAAACGCACATTACTATAGAATCAATTGTTAATGCACATGTGAATGCCATCAGCGTTTATTACAGGTTTGCATTTAAAGTCTGTTTACTGTAGAGACATATTATAAAGTCTGTTTAGAGACATTCACATTTTTATCTTACAGTTACCTCTAGTTCATAAACTCCAGAGGAGAACTGGCCCCTGACTGAGCCTGAGATCTACCAAGGTTTTTTTTGTTTGTTTTCTCCATTAGGTCACTTGATGGAATTTATTGGTTTCTTGCCACTGCTGTATTTGGCTTGCTCAGTTTGGGGATATGCAAATTAATTAATCAGCAACACCCTTGATCAGCTCTACCAACCATGGATGTTTTTCCTCTAAGAGACATTGTTATTATGTTTCGATTAATACTGTGAAGCTGCTGTGATGCAATCTATATTGTGAAAAGCACTATATAAATATACTTGACTTTACTTGAGAAACACAAGCTGTTAGTAACTGCAGTCATCTTCAAGTCTTTACATTGCAATTGTTTTATTTTTTTGTTTTTTTAATTTGCTTTATCTTGGGTCTGACAGAGTAACAATAGCATGTAGTACAGTGTAAGTAATATAGATACGTATACACTTGTGATGTAACATACATTAATTCAGATTATGAAAATAAATGGACAAACATAATTATATGCACATATACATACACAAACAAATAAAAATTGAATGAGAACTAAAATTTAAGTATCATAATAAAAAACACCAAAAACAATAAAACAAATCATTAAAAAAAAATCACCACAAATGAAATTATGTAGTTATTGAGTCCTTACAGTAATCCAGAAAGGTGCCCAGACTTTCAGAAATAATTTTGGCATTTGTTTCATTGAGAACCAAATCTTTTCCATCCTAAGAGCATATAAAAGGTCAAAAACCCATTGGCGATAAGAAGGGGGAGCTGTTGCCTTCCAATTCATAAGAATAAGTCGCCTGGCCAGTAGAGTTCCAAAGGCTACACTGTCAGCCTGCAATGTGTTTAGGTGAACAGGCTCTGGCAGGATACCAAATAGTATTGTTAACGGGTTTGGGTCTATTGTTAAAGAAAAAATTACAGAAAAGCATTCAAAGAGTTTCCCCCAAAAGTTTGATCATTTTGGACAAGACCAGAAAGAATGTGATAACGTAGCTGGTTCAGTTAAACAGCGGAGGCAGATTGGGTTTGGAGATCTGGGAATATTTTGCTTAGTTTAACTCTAGACCAATGGACCATGTGCACCACCTCAAATTAATTGAGGGTGTGCCTAGATGATGAATGTATTCGGGCAACAATCAGATCCCAAACATTATCCTCCAGCGTCAAATTCAGTTCCTCCTTCAGCGGACGCATTGAGGGGTACTGTTTTGTATTGATACTAGTAAATATTTTGGTTACACTTTATTTTGACAGTCACTTTAGACATTCTACTAACTATAAGTAACTTTTCAACTACATGTCAACTAACTGTCATTAGAGTATTAGTAGGCTGTAGTAGACTGTCAGTAGACTGTTAGGTTAGGGTTAGGTGTTAGGGTTCAGGTTAGGAGAACAAGCTGACTTGTAGTTGCTAAGTTACTTACAGTCAGTTGAATGTCTGTTGGGGGACCAACAAAATAAAGTGTAAGCAGATATTAAGCAGACAGTCTACTGATACTCTAATGATAGTTAGTTGACATGTAGCGGCAAAGTTACTTATAGTTAGTTGAATGTCTAAAGTGGACTATCAAAATAAAGTGTTACCAATATTTTAGATATAACCCCCTTCAAAGAAGTATGAAGATCTAATATGTTATCAAGTATATTTTTAGATGGCAGAGAGGTTAAGTTTGAAAACTGCTTACAAATAAAATTCCGTATCTGATAGTATCTAAATAGTCTAATAGTCTGTATATTCCAGGCAGCCTGCACATCATGGAGAATCACGGTGGTTTAAGAACTCTTATTCCCTGGCAGGCTCAGGGCTGGTACCACGAGGGTGTGACCATGTGAGTAGTTTCCAGGAGGAAAGTGTTTTTTACAGACGCATCCAAGCTGGGTTACAGCTTGGATGTAACCCAGGGCAAGCCTGCCTCCGGCCTCTGGTCAAGCTCAGAGCTGAGCTAACATATCAATTGCCTGGAAATAAAAACTGTTGGTTTGGCTCTGAAAGTATTTCTGTCAAATCAAAAAGGTCACCACGTCTTAGTCTGCATGGACAACATGTTAGTGGTGGACTACATAAAATGCCAGGGTGGCATCAGGTCAAGGAACCTGCATGGAATGGCAAGAGACCTCCTCTTATGGGCACAGACCCTCTGAGAGCAGCACATATCCATGGCATTCAGAGCTCTCTGAGAGCTCTCTGAGAGCAGCACATATCCATGGCATTCAGAATCTGGGTCCAGATATGCTCTCACGGGCCAACACTCCCCTAAGTGAGTGGTCCCTGAACTCACAGACTGTCAGTCTGATATGGAGTGTGTTCGGAGAGGCTGAAATCGCCTTGGCTGACACCGCCATTGGTATTTGAATGAGTGAGTGAATGGGTGAACGTGAGGCAAATGTAAAGAGCTTTGGAGGCTTATGGGTCTGCATTTACCATTTCTCTGCCCTGTCAGAGTGCTGAAAATACCTGGAGCGTTCTGTGACTTTTATACAATCAGAACAGTCTTTGTCTAAGGATGATTTAGTCACTAAAAAAAGACTGTCTGGGTGGATAGTGGTACAGCACTGTAACAGTTGATTGGTTTATATTTGGCAAAACATACTATATACAGTATTTAACATATGAGCAGAATCTGTCCAACAAAAGCTTATTTGATGTCTATTTTAGAGTAAAAACTTTATAATCTATCCAAAACTAGTCAACAAAATGTTGTCATTACAGACACTTTTCTATATAACGATTAGAACAAATCTCAGTAGGCTATAGCAATATAGTTGCTATAAGGTGTATGGTGAGTGAAGGTTGTACGCAGGTGTGCGGACTTGGTGTTTGCGTTTTCTCTTCAGAATCGTTTCCGTGTAAACATAGCCTTAGATATTCTTGTACTAACTAACTTACTTTGCAACTACATCTCAACTAACTCTCATTAGAGTATTAGTAGACTGTTAGGTTATGGTTAGGTGTTCAGGTAAGTAGAATAAATTGACTTGTAGTTGGCAACTTATTTATAGTCAGTAGAAAATCTTTTGGGGACCATCAAAATGAACTATTACCAGATATTAAGCATACAGTCTACTAATACTCTAATGAGAGTTAGTTGACGTAGTTGCAAAGTTACTTATAGTAAATATAGTGTTAACAAATATATTGTTGCATCTTTGATGTTGTGGGCCTGTTTTTCTGCCAGATGTCTTGGACGTCTTGTTCTGATACACAGCATTATGGATTCTATCAAATACCAATAGATAAAAAATAAGAAAAATGACCGAGCTCTGGCCCAAAAAAATCGTATAATGTGCCGTGGTTGGATCTGGTTAAGACAATGATTCAAAACAAGCAACAACACAAAAATGGGTCTCATCCCAATCCCCTGATCTGAACTGAAGAGGACAGTGCACCAACATTGACCTGGGAATTTGAAGGGTCTAGAGATTCTGTAAAGAGTGCTCTCTGATCTCTTGTCAGGTGTTCTCCAAATCCATCAGGAATTACCTATAATGATAACTCAGAGTTGTCAAAGTGTGCCATTAATTGTGGACAATATGTATTTAGAGTAAAACATGTATTACATAATGAGACTTTCAATTGTTTTACTTCAATGAAAAGTTACATTTTTTTTGTGAATTATTTGAATAAATTGTCAAAAGGATTAACAACGTAGATTTATTTTCACAGGCTACTTAGTAGTGCCAATAACTCTGACCAGGCCTGCGTTTCCCAAAAGCATTGTAAGCCTAAGTTGATCTCTACGACGCTTTTGGGAAACTGGGGCCTGTTTCAGAAAGGAGGTTAAGTGAAAACTCTGAGTATGTTAACCCTGAAATGAGGGAAACTCTGGGTTTTCCGTTTCAGAAAGGGGGTATATCATACCCGAGAAAGCAAAGTCAAGCCCGTTTCTGAAAGAGAGGTAACTTATACTCAGAGTCAGTTACCATGTGAACCTAACCTGGTCAGGAGCAGGTTTTCATAAGTAAACCCAGAGTTTCTTGCGGTCTCCTCCCCTTTTTTTTAATCTACTGGGATTTTCACGCACAACCATCTCTAGGGTTTACAGAGAATGGTCCGAAAAAGAAAAAAACATCCAGTGAGCGGCAGTTCTGTGGGCGGAAATGCCTTGTTGATGCCAGAGGTCAGAGGAGAATGGCCAGACTGGTTCCAGCTGATAGAAGGGCAACAGTGACTCAAATAACCACCCGTTACAACCAAGGTGGGCAGAAGAGCATCTCTGAATGCACAGTACGTCGAACTTTAAGGCAGATGGGCTACAGCAGCAGAAGACCACACCGGGTGCCACTCCTTTCAGCTAAGAACAGGAAACTGAGGCTACAATTTGCACAAGCTCATCGAAATTGGACAATAGAAGATTGGAAAAACGGGGTTTCCGGATGGCACAGACGCGAATCAACAGCATAAGTTAGAGGCTCCCAGACGGTCTTACTCCCCTGAAATAAATACTGGTTTTCCAGTAAGTAAAAGTTTTCATTTATAGCATGAGAGGGGGGAACAAGAGAAAGACAAAAGGAAAATCGCAACAAAACCCGAAGATAGATGATAAATCTCCGATTGAACTTGGTGATAGTGACGACGGTGCTAGCAAGGAAGCTAACCACGAGACCATGGAGGCCATCCAAGCTAACATTATTGCCGAGATAAAGGCGGTTCGTTTGGAATTGAAAAAAGAATTTACCGAAATAATTGAGCCACTAAAGAAGGAGCTGGTAGACTTTAGAGAAGACGTTAACCAGAAGCTACATGCGATTGTTACCGATTTTAAAGAAATAACCAACAGAGTTGAGGAAATGGAGCAGAGAGTGGCTGACATGGAGGAGCGGGGTACTGAAAACAGCGAGTTGCTTTCCCACACTTTGGAACTCCAAGACAAATTACAAGCCCAGCTGACGGATTTGGAATCGCGCTCACGCAGAAACAACATACGCATCCACGGGATCCCATACCCCTCTTCCACCAACAAGAACCAGGTGCTGGTTCAGAGCTAGAGCTAGTGCTGGTTCGGAGTTGGTTCAACTGACGAGCTTTCAAAGAACCGGTTTGCCTTTCCACAGGTTAGAGAGCCATCACAGAGCCAGATATTACGTCACTGTATACATCTCTTGTTGCCCAGCAACGCTAACGCGGCACACACAAACACACAAGGCTTGTACGAGATGGTTCGACACAGTGAATCTCTGAACTGCAAGAGCGATTCGAAAAAACATTAGAAAAAGATTCGATCCAAAAGCAGGAGTCTAAAACTGTCCAAACACTCCCGCAGCTCCGATCAGTCCACGCTGCTCCGATGCATTCTCGAACAAGCCTTCCATCAACATTGCCGGTTGTTGCGTTACTATTTATGCTCATAGCTTTGCAAACCTAAATCGGCATCCAAACACGGCGAATTCCTACGTCCGTGCAGCTCGCCGTAACTTGCATTAACGGAGATTACAATCGAGCTGCTATTAGCATGATTAGCTGCTATTTAAAAAATGGCGGTCACAAGTTTCTATTCGTCTTGTTGGTCACGGTAACCCCGCCCCCAGCCACTGACGTAATCGGTTCTTACTTCTAGACCAGCAATGATTTGGTGCTACTTAAGAACCACTTTTACTTGTTCGGAGCTGGTGCTTTGGTGATGGAAAAACAAAGAACCGATTTGAAACTAGGCTCTGGCTCCGAAACCAGCACCAGTTCTGCCTTGGTGGAAAAGGGGTACCAGAGGGAGCTGAGGGAGACAACGTACAGGAGTTCTTAGAGACCTTTATTAAAGCGGAGCTGTCCCTCCCTGATGTCAACTTTGCTATACAACGCTGTCACCGGTCCCTTGGAGCCAAACCACCGCAAGGCGCTAACCCGAGGTCTATAGTTGTCTATTTCCTGGAGTATAAAACCAAAGAACTGGTGCTCTGCACCGCCTGGAAAAAGAATAACATCCAGTACGACGGGAGAAAAGTGTTTTTCGAAGCAAGACTACCCAACCGAAATAGTCATGAAAAGAAAGGCTTACTCCACCATCAGAAAGGCACTTAAAGAACAGGGGCTCCGTTTTCAGACTCTTCACCCAGCGAGACTTAGAGTGTTTCTCGACACAGGCGCAGTTATATACAATAATGCATCCGAGGCGATGGATGATCTGAAAAAAAGGGATTGATGCCGAACGGCGGAATCGGGACGCCGGCGGGAGAATGCGCCACAGCGACAACGAGACGAAGACAACCTGCCTGGAAAAGACAGGTGCTACATCGCGTCATCATCGAGAAGCACGCATGAAACACATCCAGGAGAAACTAAAGGGATTTCCACGCATCGAAGGTGCTATGAGTGACTGAGTAACTTTTGAAAAGGTCGGTAACAGTATAGCCCTCATATTTCTACGTCGAACTGTATTTCCATAAGACTAGGCGAAATTTCCTATTCATCTAAGTTAGAGAAATTTAAACTGACCACATCTGGGAATTTATGTCTGTTTTTCTATGTGGACTGTTCTGATTTTATGTAGTCAGAGATTTTGGTCCATGCTTAGAGGGGCCCCTTCAAGATGTAGGGCTTCCCCTCTTGTTTTTGAAGTAGAATTCATACTTCAGAGATGGAAGTCACTTATGTTAAATGTTTGTATTCATGTGTTAAGTTTTATTTCAAATCACAGACAGAAGTTCATTTGTTCAGGCCTTCAGGGATATTTAAACGTCATGGTAAACTTTTTTTTCTTCTTCTCTATTGACTAAAATGCCTCATCAACAATATAGTATAATCACCCTTAATGTAAACGGATTACATAATCCTATAAAAAGAAGTAAAGTAATAGCCAAGATGAAAAGAGAAAAACAAGACATTATTTTCTGGCAAGAAACACATCTTTCAAATATCGAACATGAAAAGTTGCGGAAAATGGGTTTCAAAAACTCATACTACTCCTCCTTCGAAAGAGGAAGTGCAAGGGGGGTAGCTATCCTAATTTCAAATAATGTAAATTTCCAGTTCTCCTCACAAATTACTGACAAAGAAGGGCGGTACTTACTGGTCAAAGGTCTTATAGACCATAAAGAAGTTACATTAATAAATGTATACAGACCACCAGGACATGATAAACAACTGATCAAGAAAGTTTTTAATATGATTTCTACGGAAACATCAGGGGTGTTGATATGTGGGGGGACTGGAACATCCAGCTTCAGCCATCCTTGGACTCCTCAAATAGAATAAAAAACATAAGATCTGAAGCATTATATGTTAAAAAACTGCTTAAAGAATTAGGAATGATAGACATATGGAGGGAACTCCATCCATATGATAAACATTTTACTTTTTTTTCCAACCCTCACTCCACATACTCAAGAATTGATTATTTTATGCTAAATTCAGATAGACATAGGATTATAAATTGCGATATAGGGGTAAGAGACATCTCTGACCACGCAGGGTGTACTTGACCTTGCATTTAGACAACAAGCCCAAAGAGACTTTGTGGAGACTTAACACTAGCCTTCTGAATGACCCTCAATGTCAAAAAGTATATAAAGACAGAATTTAAAGATTATATGACCTATAATGATAATGGAGCAGTGTCCTGTAGTACATTGTGGGATGCTGGAAAAGCTGTAATCAGAGGTAAACTTATGGTGTGGTCGGCTCGGAAGAAAAAGGAAAAAGAGAGACAAATGAAGGACTTGACCGAAAAATTAAAATCACTAGAGAGTAAACATATGGAGTACAATGACCCTAATATTCTAAAGGACATAACGAAGACTAAACAAACCTTAAATGATCTATATGAAAACCAAGTAGAGAAGAGAGCTAAACTAATTAAACAAAATTTCTATGAAAATGGCCCAAAATCTAAGAAACTACTTGCATGGAGAAATACGAAAACAACAAGCCGAGAGATCTATACATAAAGTGAGGGACCCCAGAACCAATGAGATGTACCATAATTTGGAAGACATACAAAATGCCTTTGAAACGTATTACACAAAATTATATGCTCAACCCGGACAACAGAGTCAACTGTCATGTCATCCTTTCTAACATCTTTGGATTTACCATCTATAGGGACAGAGCAAAATAAAATAATAACCCAGGAGATAACAGATGATGAAATAATCAAGGCAATATCAAGATTAAAAACGAATAAAATGCCAGGTGCCGATGGGTACCCATCTGAATGGTATAAAATCTTTAGGGAAACAATAACACCAATGCTCAAGAATTGCTTTAACTATGTTCTAGGAGGTGGCGAGACCCCGATGTCCTGGAGACAAACAATAATCTCAGTGATCCCTAAAATGGGTAAAAACAAAACCGATTGCAGCTCTTATAGACCTATATCCGTTTTAAATATAGATTATAGATTATACGCGTCAATATTAGCAAAACGATTGGAAAACATAATCCGGATCTGATAGACACAGACCAGACAGGATTTGTAAAAAATAGACAAACCCAGGACAATGTAAGACAGGCTCTCTATCTCATTGATTATATGAGAAACAGTGACATGGAATCAGTGGTTATAAGTCTCGACGCTGAAAAGGCTTTTAACTCTGTCCGATGGGAATATTTATATTTGGTCCTTAAGCGCTTTGGTTTCAATGACCAGGTAATTAGATGTTTGAAATCCCTATATTCCTCACCTACGGCTAGAATTAAAATAAATGGGGACTTATCCAAAACAATATTTCTCGAAAGGTGATGTCGACAGGGATGCCCCCTCAGTCCCACTCTATTTGCCCTCTTTATAGAGCCTCTGGCGCAGGCAATCAGAGATGATAAGGATATAACAGGGGTATTGATAGGAGAGACACAATATAAGATATGTGCATATGCGGATGACATACTCGTGACACTAACCAATCCTAATGCAAGTTTGCCCAAATTATTATCTCTTCTTAGAAAATTTGGTTCATATTCCGGCTATAAATTAAATCTGCATAAAACTCAAACACTTACTTTCAACTATGAACCACAAGAAAACATTTATAAAATTTGTCAATTTAAATGGAAAGGTAATACTATTAAATATTTAGGGGTACACTTACCTAAAGAGGTCTCTGCTATTTATAACCACAATTACATTCCTATAACAGCTGATATTAAAGCAGACTTAAACCGTTGGTCATTATTACCAATGAATATGCATAATCGAATAGATGCTATTAAGATGAATATACTACCTAGGCTGCTTTTTCTTTTTCAATCATTGCCTGTAGAAGTGCCTCCCAAACAATTCAGTGAATGGAATAGAATTATCTCATCCTTTATTTGGGGAAAACAAAAACCAAGGATTAGATTTCAAACATTACAACTCCCCAAGGACAAAGGTGGTATGGCTCTTACCGTGCTTGGAAGATTATTATAGAGCAGCACAGTTACGTTCTCTGGTTTGTTGGTGTGACCCAGAGTGTGATGCCAAATGGAAGGACTTAGAGCAAAGTCAAATAAGCATACCTCTTCAATCTATACTGGGTGAAAAAACTCTTCTGAAGAAACATCTGAACAAGCTAACTAATTGGATGGCAGCTCCTTTTAACGTTTGGCAGAAACTACTCAAAAATAAGGAATTTGAAAGAAACTCACGAATATTACGTTGGGTGGAATATGATACAGAATTTAAACCAGCTAGTCTGGACAGTAGATTCAAGCAATGGACTAATTTAGGTATCACTTCATATTGCATGATATCCTCTACTGACGGTTTGGATGCCTTTAAAAAACTCATAGATACATACTACTTAGGAAAGGAAGATTTCTTCAGATACCTTCAACTGAGACACCACTTTGATGAACATATTAAAACTACTGGAGAGAAGGGAACAGATCTGATAAGAATATTCATCAACGCATATAAGGGTAATAATAGCAGAAGACTGATTTCCAAGTTATATTAATTTCTACAGTCGGAAAGGGGACTCTCAACAATGTATGTAAAAATGAGGTGGGAAAAAGAAGCTAACAAAGATAACTGGGGAGGATTGGCTGAATATATGTAGAACACAATCTACCACCTCTAGCTCAGGTCTGTGGAGGGAATTCACTTGGAAAAACACTATAAGATATTTTATAACCCCCAACATAAAAAAGTCACAGAGCAATAATCCTGAACATGGTCAGTGTTGGAGAGTGTGTGGTAATATGTCGGCTGGTCACTATCATATCTTTTGGGAGTGTCCTGTTATTTCTTTGTATTGGGTAGAGGTTGCGACGGCAATTAAGTCAATAATCGGCTCAGAGCTTGAATTTAACTTCACTGTTATGTATTTAGGAAACCTACCAACAGGACTGAGAAAGGCAGATAGATATCTGTTACAAATACTCTTAGCTGGTAGCAAAAAAACAATAACAAGGAAATGGTAATAGAATGCCGGACAATTGCTGAATGGATAGAAATAGTGCGAGAAATTTATGTTATGGAACATTTGACTTTCTCTCTGAGACATGCCAGGAGTAAATGTGAAGCATATTGGGAAAAATGGATATCTTATCTGAGTACAAACTGAGATGTATATGTCCTGTTTTTTTTTTTGTTCTTATGTTGTTCTTCTCTCCCTGTTTTACTTGATGTTGAGCATTTCTGTTAACCTATGACGTATTTAACCTGCTATTCCTTGGTCTGTCTGTCTATGGTTATTGTTGCTGTTGTTGTTTTTTGTTTGTTTGTTTGTTTGTTTTTTGTCAAAAAACAAAAAAATAAAGTTTAAAAAAAAAAAGATTGGAAAAACGTTGCCTGGTCTGATGAGTCTGATTTCTGCTGCTACATTCGGATGGTAGGGTCAGAATTTGACGTCTACAACATGAAAGCATGGATCTATCCTGCCTTGTATCAACGGTTCAGGCTGGTGGTGGTGGTGTCATGGTGTGGGGAATATTTTCTTGGCACTCTTTGGGCCCCTTGGTACCAATTGAGCATCGTCTGCAACGCCACAGCCTACCTGACTATTGTTGCTGACCATGTCCATCCCTTTATGACCACAATGTACCCAACTTCTGATGGCTACTTTCAGCAGGATAATGCGCCATGTCATAAAGCTGGAATCATCTCAGACTGGTTTCTTGAACATGACAATGAGTTCGCTGTACTCAAATGGCCTCCACAGTCACCAGATCTCAATCCAATAGAGCATCTTTGGGATGTGGTGGAACGGGAGATTCGCATCATGGATGTGCAGCCGACAAATCTACGGCAACTGTGTGATGCCATCATGTCAATATGGACCAAACTCCCTGAGGAATGCTTCCAGCACCTTGTTGAATCTATGCCACGAAGAATTGAGGCAGTTCTGAAGGCAAAAGGGGGTCCAACCCGTTACTAGCATGGGTACCTAATAAAGTGGCCGGTGAGTGTATATTGTTTGTCCATGGTTAAATTGATTAAATCTGTTTTGCAGCACATTGCCAAAAAATAAAAGGATTAAAATGTTTGCTAAACTTTTATTTGATTACCACCGTTTTTGATAATATATTTCTATTAAATCATTAAAAAAATTTGAATAAAAAAACATTTAATAGAACTCAATTATTTTTCAAACATAATTTAAGTTATTAATGATAAAAAATAAGATGTTAATCTTATTCATAATAAATTTTTGAAGTTAGTTGATTACATATGTTTTATTGAACAAATGTTTAATTTATTTAACTGTCATTTTAACTGATTATAATAACTGTAATTTAATAATGCAGTTTATATATTTAATAATTGTTTAATACCATAAACCGTGATATTTTTTGAGACGGTTCTCATACTGTGAAACTCTCCCAATAACTCCACCCCCACCCCGCTGTTAAACAAGTTACTCAGCAACTTTTACTCATGTTTTAAATTAACTACTTTTTACTTGAGTAGATTTTTAGACTGGTATTTTTACTTTTACTGGTTTATTTTTACTTTTACTTAAGTAAAAATTATCAAAGTAATAGGAGCATACTTTAGGTTGAATAACATTCTTCCAGTTTCACCTCTGATATTATAACAGTAAGTTACTCTAAAATAGTTGTGAATTATTAACAACAAATGGCATCTTCAACGGTGTAGTTAGATTAATGTAATAATTACTATCTCTAGAAAGTATTGGTCTACATATTACTAAATCCTATATCAACCTCAACCACTTGATTAATACAAGGAGAGACAAGAAACTGCACTTTTAATGCTTTCAAATTAACAATATACAATTGCATGAATTATTCTTGAATTGATCAGTGTGTAGAGGGAGAAGGTTACATAAAAAATATACCTTTTAAAAATGTATGTTAAATCCACTATTGTTTTATACTTTATTGGTCTATAGTTTATGCAGTAGCCTATTTAATGTAATTGCATCATATTTTATTTTAAATTACAGAAGAATTAAGAGTAATCCCTTTAAAATTACAATATTTAGATTACTTGGTAATTAATTACACCCAACACCTCTTTTTGTATGGCACTGTTGCCATGATGATATAATATTTGCGCTCCATTGATAGTGGCTTTTTATAGTTAAGGTGCACGCGCTTAACTCAGAGTCAGTCAACTCAGAGTTGATTGAACTAACTCATTTCAGCTGTTCTGTAACCGAAAACTCCCATCTCAGGGTAAGTCAACTCAGAGTTAAAGCTTTAACTCAGAGTTGGTTGAACCTCCTTATTGAAACGGGCCCCAGGACTGTACGTATGAACATAACCATACATGGTCCAAGCATATATTGCACATTAAACCAGTATCCTATATATGGAAATGTATTGTATGTAATATATCACATTTTTCAGTATATTCCCATATATTGTTTTTTCATAGGGATAGGTTTGACTGGATGCAAAAAAATGTTTGCCACTGAACAGTTATCACTTGACTGAAAAGAGAAGATAAACAGAAAACTGCAGTGAATACAACTAAACAAGACAAGTTTGTGCACTTTACTGATTTGTTAGCATTGACATACAACTCAGTAAAAACAGTCAAAAACCTGTTAATCAATATTTGACTGAATCAATATTTCAACATTGATCTTCATTGATCTAGTTGTTTGCCTGAACTAATATACAGGTATATATACACAGGAACAATGGATCACATGATTCAAACATTCAAGCAATACCTGCACAGGTTCCAATAGTTGAAACAAAACACCAAATTGTTGAACTGTAGTGTTACATTTAAACATTCCACAATACGCTTCACATATGTGATACTAAAGTGTAACTGAGTGTTTTAGTGTGAATTAAAAAATTGGTGCATATTTAACACAAATTACAACCTATTCAATACAACAATTCAATCAGGCTATAATCACCATAAATTAAACTCAAGAGGGCCCTGCCCTTTAACAATAATAAAATTAGAATTAAAAAAAAGGTTAAAAAAAAAGTACAGGCACAGAAATAAATCAGAAACAGACCTTAAGTACCATTCACTGTCTTCATAAATGAAATTACTTGAGGATCGGTTTATTCTTGTTTGCTGAGAATACAGGAAAAATAAACACAGAATGGCTGCCTGTCTGAACAATGCCATGATGTAGAGTAGCCAGACTAAATATGAGGTTTCTGTTTTCGAAAAAAAAAACATTCTTAAATAAGAGGTGCAACAAAAGCAAGTCTGTATTTTCAAAATGTCAGATTTTCAATGAAGATACAGGAAAAAGAAGTCACCTGATTGACCTCAGAGCTGATGTGTACGAGCTTGACTGTCTCGGCATAAGGAGCGCATTTCACGGAAGAGGAGTGGTATGATGAAGAGCACGCTGCACCCGTCTATGGATGAGAGAAAGACAAATGATAAAGCTCCAGTCCTGAACTTTTTTGGGTTAAAAATTATCCAAAATAAATGTTTGAGAAAATATATAACCAGCCAGTGTTCAACGTTATCTGCTTGCCTTAGCTCGATTCAAAGCGGTAAGCTATTTGTAATAATGTTTTTAATTCCAGTGGTACTGGTGGGAATTCGAGATTGTCTTTGTGTCATTATGTCACATCTGTACACATAAAGAAGAAGCCTCGGCTAGTAGGCTATGAGTGTGAGGGTGTTGGAGGTGGAGATATATAGCTTTTTATCACGGCACTTGATATAATTAAACTTATTAATTTGATGGCGGATCCAGAAAGGTTCAAACGACAATCACCAGGGACAACTGGAGATTCACCCGTTGTAAAATGCAAAAGATGTTGGAGTGAGTTCGGAAAAAGAGACTGCAACTCGGAACCATGCGAAAAACAAGGATAAGCAAGGACTGTGATTGTTAATGCCGGTATCGACACAAGAGCAGTGATTGACAGCTGTACATTCTCCTCAAAATATCGGATTCATCCTCCTAGTGCCGTGTTCGAGTTGATAATTCCACTAATGACAGCAATTGCAGATTTCAAACAGAGATACCAACAAAGAGGAAAAACTGCAGACTGCATCTTTGAAGTGTCTGCTCAGCTCAGCTTTCAGAATTTACTTTAGAGTAGATGGATGGCACATTAAGGAGAAGATCATGCTCATTTACGCAGTGTTTAAATCATATACAAGCTTAAAGATCCATGAAATGGTTTGATAAGCAGTTCTTTCTTGCTACTGAAACATGAAGTTTGGATTGGACACAGTAAAGAGATTGTGCCCTTCCTTTAGTTTTTTTTTAAAGGGACACCAGGCAAGAATGCTGTTTTTGTCAAACAGCGACCCCTAGAGTAACTGTGGAGTACTTGTTTTTAACATTACTGTCGTAATTACCACTCATGGAGGGCATGACGTGTTACATAGTATACAATAGTACATTGTGTTTAATCTGTTGTTTAATGAGATCTAATATATGTTGTTAGTGGTGAGAATTTTCATGCGATTAAATACGTCCCCATGAACTTTAATGGTCCAGAGGAAGAACTTTTGCCATTTGCGTCACAGGTTCTGGGTTCTAATCCCTACTACGGTAATAGTATAGCTTATTTTCCTCATTAATATCTGATTGTTTATTAGTGGCTGTATTTCAAGCAGGGACATGTTTTTTGTGCATTGGGTTTTGTGATTTCACCGTAACGAGTCTCTCAGTCCCCGCAACGGATTCAGCGCGCGTCCGTTTGAAGATCAAAACAGAACACTGAATCCACTAAAACTGATCGCAGCGGCAACAAGCGCTTTGGTCACTTGATTTCAAAAAACAACACATTTCAGATCACCTCTTATTTAACAAACGAAATACATGAATGCTCTACTAGAGTTACCTGGAGATGTTTTATTTGTTGGTATTGGTACATCCGTGCTGCGAGATGTTTCAACTGTTAAATTAAGCTAAAATAACTGCATAGTGTCCCTTTAAGTATAGCCCATACGTTTTAGTTACATTACTATTATGAAGCATGATTTTCTGCTTGCCAGTCAGTGGTATTAAAGGGGGTACATTCTTATTCTAGAGAGAATTGAATAGGAAACAATATGTGGTGCAAGAATTTTATATTTTTGCTCCTTTTCCTGTTTTATTGATTCAGTCTGGTGATGCTAATTACACAGTCGCTTTTCACTGAATAATTTTGTCTAATAAAAAGATGTGCCTTTAGTGCTTCACTGTTGCAGCATTACAATTACCTACCATGACTATGAAGAAATAGAAGACGCACATCCATCCAAATTTGCTCTCAATAAGCGACACCAGGTACTAAAAGACAGAAATACTTATACATTCAGTTTTAACAGCAAAAACACAACAACAATAATGGACACTTTTTCACAGATTTTGATGACACATTTCCTCGGTCATCAAATTTAGTATCAACTATATGTTTTTCATATTTTCTTCTTATTTTTAAAGAAAAGAGATTTCAGTTAATTCAGAAGGTCTTTGCTACAACAGCAAAATAAGCAAAACCCACAATGACACTGACCAAGCTTAAATTAAAGGATAAAAATGTCAAATTATTTCCATGTATTTTGCCACAAAATAACGTTTTATTATGTATGTAAAGCACAACAAAGCAAATCTCTGTTTCCAGAGATAATATATTTATACCACAATTTATTCCATTTAACAATTTATTAAATACATACAATTTATAAAATATACCATTTATTAAATGTCAAATTTTGCAATTTGTAGAGACGCTGGTGTCGAAACACTGTTGAAATTCGCAGACTCAGGTAATTCACACCCGATTAATCTCTCTCTCTCCCTCTCTTTAATTACTGCATTAGACTGCTATAATAAATGGCTCAAGCCTCTACAATGACATTTTGTAAATAGCAATGGAGATGAGATCTGTAAGAAATTAGTCCAACACACTAGCGTTTTATGGACAAAAACAGGTTTAAGACTTGTTATACAACATTTGGACAATGTCTTGAGGTGTGGTAACCGTAGTATAAGCAAAATAATTGACTCCCAGATCACCACCTCCGGGTGTCCATTATTTTCTAATAATAATTTAACCTTGTCAGTAAATGATTAAAGCTGCCGCGAGAGTGTTTCAATGGCAAAAGGAGTGATGGCAAATATTTTTCTCTTCTGACTGCTGAAATCAAGTTCTCTCTACTTTATTATTCTCTTTTGGAAAGCTGTTTTTTTCTTTAGCAATTAGAGCAAACAGGAAAACAAAAATTGTATTTGCTGTTATCTCCCATTCACCGCTATAGACGTTTACCCAACTGTGACTAATAATAAAAATAATGTCTTTAAATACAAAATAAACATCACACTTAGAACTAAAATGCATATAATTTTGGCAGTGTGACAATATTTCAGAGTAAAAAAGAAAATACAGTGAAATAGGGACTTGATTTTATTCCTTTCGCTGGATTATGAGTAGAGGGCTATGACATTATTGATTAATATTGTTTTGAACAAATTATTAAAGCAGCATAAAGATTATTCTGGACTTCATAAGCCACATTAATACAGCAAGGTTTTTTTTTTTAAACTTCCATAATAATCTGAGGTTTGACACGAAGTTAATGGTTTAAAACCAAAGAGAAAAATTCAAAGCATGCTTTTAGAAGATGCATTACCTGTCCCGCGCAGCTCCAATGCTGCCTGTGCCGTCCACGATTCCTGTGACTGTGGCCAGAGCCTGCTGGCTGTTCTGCAGCGCCTCCTGTCGGCCTAAATCTGCAGAGATGGCTGAACTGATCATGTTTGATGGGCCTCCAATAAGGAAACCTGAAATAAAATAATTCAGAAATATTCAATGTTAATAAATTCTTAGATAGGGAGAAGGAATAACTGTTGACTGAGCTCATAGTTAATAATCATTTCAGTGTATTATCTGTCACCTGTCGTTGCTAATAGAGCTCCATTCACTATCTGGTCATCTGGAGAGTCTGAGCAAGCATTGAAAGAAATAAAAAAAACATTTATTAAGCTGTCATTTCTCATATTAAGCAATAAAACAAAGTGTCTGAAATGGTACTCAGATTCAAGACAATATGAATTAGTCTTCTCAAAACTTACGGCTGTATCCCACTGAATGCTCCCATGGCCAGCAGCAAGCTGACTACCAACACAGGAGCTCGCTTTCCCAAAAGATCGGAGATCAAGCCTTGTACTGTACCTCCTAGAAGAGATATGGCAAAATCCTTAAACTGTGTTTGCAAACTACCTCAAGTTTAAAGGCACCAATATACTCACAGCAAAGTTCTTCTTTATTCTTTGCTCAGGGGTAAAACAAGGTTAAAAACAGCTGAGCAACATTATACTATTAGCAATAGAAGCTAAAGAAGCTTCCCATCAATTTGTAAAAAAATGTACCATGTGATATTTTATTCATTTTAGACAAAAATTTCAGTCCAGGAAAATAGTATTTTAGAAAGTGCAAAACTAAACCATATACAGTATATGAACAAATATTTACCACATATGCAAAAACATTGTACAATTTCGTTTTGATTGGACAAAATTTACCCAAAGATATTTTACATTTAGTCATTTATCAGATGCTTTTATCCAAAGCGACTTACATCTGAGGACTAAATCAAACAAGTCATCGTGAAGAGGCAATAACAACACAAGAAATGCTCAAAATACAAAGTTCAAACATTGCTCTGAGTAGATATTCCAGTAGCCACGTTTTCATAACCCTTCTAATTGCGCAAATTGAAATTGCGAGATGAAAATATATGCCCAAAGGAAACACGTCCATTTCACAAAAACTCTCGTTAATACGCATAAGTAGTTTACACGCTCGCATATGGAGGTTTTTCAGGCATTCGAAAAGGAATATTCTTTATCTAGATGTTTTAACAGCAGGTATGCATTACTAGTTAAATAACTGTTAGGTGGAAACCCACAAAAAAGGCTACTTAAGAAAAAAAGGGAAAAAAACACTATTTTTTAAAAACTGACACTATTGGGGAAGTATAAATGGGGCGCCTAGAAAACATGTCATCCTCTTTTTTTCGTCTTCAGGGAGTGTTTTGATTTCTGATTTATAATCACCTGAAAAAGGTAAGAATAATGGCAAGTGTGTGGATCCATGTCTCAGGTTTCTGACACCAAATGGCCAGCAGCCAGCCATATCACCCTGTAGCCCAAGACTGGTTGTCCACTGAAGCTGAAGCAGGGCTGAGCCTGGCCAGTACCTGGATGGGAGACCTTTTGAGAAAAACCAGTTTGCTGCTGGAAGAGGTGTTAGTGAGGCCAGCAGGGGCGCTCAACCTGTGGTCTGTGTGGGTCCTCCTAACACCCAAGGAGAGTGATGGGGACACTATAGATTAGAATAGAATATACTTTATTGTCCCCTAGGGGACATTTGTCATGGACACAAAAGTGCGTGGTGCATAGCAGTAGCGGCCCTTACAGACAATAAGAAACAAGTAAAAACAAATGACAGCTAAAGATGTACACATTGGCTACATATACACTCATAACAAATCCAAGAAAATATTAAAACAAACAAAAATAAATAAATACATACAATTAAAACAAATTACCACAAGCAGAACACTAAGTTATTGCACATTTCCCAGGCCTCAGTGTACAAGTCTATTTAAAAATTTGATAGGTACAAAAGATTATTCAAAACGGTTCAATTTAGTTTTGGGGATTCTGTACCTTCTGCCAGAAGGCAAGAGCTCATATTTCCATATTCCGTATTGGGACGGGTCCAACAGTACTCTACGCACCTGCCTGAGTACTGACTGCTCATAGATGGACTGAAGGGAGAGCTTTTCAGGCCTCCCCATCACCTTCACAGCAGTCTGTACCAATCGCTGTAACTTTGACGAACCACCACAGTCATCCCATACCTGATGATACCTTTCTATCACTGCCTGGTAGAATAACTACATAATGTTCTTGCTGACACCAAACACCCTCAGTCTGCGTAAAAAATATAGTCTTTGATGTAAAGGGGAACATACATACTCAACAAGATCACTCCAGCTTAAAAGGTTATCCAGGTAGATACCCAGATACAGAAGTGACCAGTTTGATCTCCCTATGAATGGTCAGTAGCTGGATGGGACACCTCGTGAGAAAAACCAGGTTGCTGCTGGAAGAGGTGTTAGTGAGGCCAGCTAACACCTCAGTCTATAAGAGCACCGTTCTTCGGATGAGATGTTAAACCGAGGTGCTGACTCTGTGGTCATTAAAAAAATCCTATGGCACTTCTTGTAAAAGAGTAGGGGTGTAACCCCGGTGCACTGGCCACATTCCACCCATTGGCCCTTGCCAATCACGTGGCCTCCTAATTATACCCATCCAGTGAATTGGCTCTATTGGCTCTCCGGTGTGTGGTGAGCCCACTGGCGCCGTCTACTGTGGCTGCCGTCCGCATCATCCAAGTGGATGCTGTACACTGGTAGTGGTTGAAGAGAGAACCCCTGATAAGATTGTAAAGCGCTTTGAGGGATCTGATTGTGCAGAATGTGAGCGTTTTCTGCTTAGAAAACTATGCTCTCACCTGTTCCTCTTCTCGAGGGAATGTAGATTATTCCAAAGCGTCTTTACATTTCCAGCGTGTTCTTCTGCACCGCCTGCCATTTTTAAATTCTAAGTTCAGCTAAAGACAAGAAAAGAAACATGGAAATGGACCAAGTGACCGAGCCGATTGGTTGAAGAGGTGAGGAAATACAGCGATCTGTATGACTCGTCTTCTGCAGAATACAAAGTCTGCCAGGTGGCAGCGAATTCATGGAGAGAGGTTTTCTCCAATGTCAGGTTGGATGTAGTGTATGAAGAGATGGAAGAACACTCAAGACAAGTATGTCTGCCTCCGTAAAAACTCGCCACAAAGAGTGGGGATGCAGGAGAAAAAAGTCCCAGCGTTTTATTTATTCCTGTTTTGGCTGGCACCTCATGTGAAACACCGGTTTACAGAGTCAAACTTTGACGAGAAGGTAAATAATGCACATCCTTTGTGTTTAGGTTAGCTAAAGCTAATGGAGTATTGATTTGTGCAAAAATAATATCTCTGTGAAAAAAATGTACTAGGTTGTAATTATATATGTAATGGGTTGTATTTATATTATATGTAATAGATTGTTATTATGTCTGGCTTGCAGATAATACAAACAAAACAATGTAGCGTTTGCAATACAGGAATATGCAGTATCCATAGAATTAACACTGAATGCATCAGCTTATATAACATATGTATGTATGTATGCATGTATATATATGTATATGTGTATATATATATATATATATATATATGTGTATATATATATATATGTATATATATATATATATATATATATGTATATATGTATATATGTATATATATATATATATATATATATATATATATATATATATATATATATATATATATATATGTATATATGTATATATATATATATATATATATATGTATATATATATATATATATATGTATATATGTATATATGTATATATATATATATGTATATATATATATATATATATATATATATATATATATATATATATATATATGTATATATATATATATATATATATATATATATATGTATGTATATATATATATATATATATATATATATATATATATATATATATATATATATGTGTGTATATATATATATATATATATATATATATATATATATATATATATATATATATATATATATATATATATATATATATATATATATATGTGTATATATATATATATATATATATATATATATATATATATATATATATATATATATATATATATATATATATATATGTGTATATATATATATATATATATATATATATATATATATATATATATATATATATATATATATATATATATATATATCTTTATATAGTAGTATAACAGTAGTATAACTACTATTTCTTTCTTAATCACAGAATGGGAGCAATTCAAGCTCAAACTCCACTGGTTCGGCAGTTGTGAGACCTCCAGTCAACAACGATGAGCAACTACCAAGTTGTAGCCCCCATCACCAGCCAAGTCCATCGTCTCCCCAGCCATCTCTTCCGTCCCCCAGCCATCATCAATGACCCCTAGTCCCAGGATGGCACAGAAAAGGAAGAGGAAAGAACAAGATGACTGGATCCAGATGCAGGTAGCTTGTTTGGAGGCTCAGTTGGAGGAACTGCGGGTGGAGCTGCAACAGAGATTGAGTCAAGGAAACGAAGAGAGCGACCGGTTTGGGAACACTGTGGCTAATATGCTGCGAAGGGTGTCGGAGGAGCACAGGGTGCATACATTTTTTGACATGTCCAAAGTCCTGTTCGAGTGGCAACAGAAAAAATAAACAATTGTGCCTACCTCTACAACATTGCACCTTTTAATTCTCTGCACTGTATATATCTGTATATATAGTTTGCATTTTGTATATAGCTAGCGCTTTAGCCAGGGACGTGCACAGGAATTTTGAGGGGCAGTTGCTCTGACCTGAAAAAAGGACACCCCCCTCCCTCCTCACGGGCTATATGAAGGAATATATTAAATTGAATTTGTCCCCTTCCAAATTGCCTTATCTGGCCATGTTTTTCCAAACGCAATGCCTCATCTTATGGTCTTATTATTATTTATAAAGATTGCAAAACGTCAGAGACGAGACACATAAGCAAAAGAGTTCCTCATATTGTTTGTTTTGTAATTATTATAATTTATTTATTTGAAAATAAATAATCTGGATTGAATAGAAAAACTCGCTTCTAATAAAAAATAAAACGATTTCAGGAAAAAATACAATCCTTTTTTGCCTATCCTGACCTCCCCCTGGGGCCCTGAAGCAAAATTCTGCTAATGGGCCCTGTTGAGCTATGTAAACCATTTGCCATTTTCACACAATACCGCCCAATACAATCCTCCCTCCTTTAAACAAAACAGTCAAAGAATAAGTACAACAAAATAGAACAGAATGAGGTTCAAACAAACAATATTTACTGAATAAAGTATTTTTTATAGAATGTTAAGATAACAAGTGAATATTAACAAACATTAATACGAAGAAAATAATAAAGTATAACCCTGAGCTTTGCTTTTGGGATTAACTTTGGTTCTCTCTGGTATTTATTTTTGGCATCAGTATGACTTTTTTTATGCATATTGAAGCAAATCTTGATTTATAGTTATTATTTAATGATGGATGTGCAATGCATCCATATTGACCAGTATGTCCAGCTAATCAACATTTTAAATTCAATATTATAGCCTATAAATCAATAGTCAATCAATGTCGGATTGTCAATACATTGCATTCTATCTTGCATAATTAGTGCAGTTGTTTAGAGTTTTTAACTACGCTGAGACTAGATAATCAGTGTCTTTATAATGTGTACTTTGGGAGTGCCATTATTCACGTGCATGTATTGTACAGTATTTCTGGTCTCCACATATTTCTGCTTGAAAAATGCGAGTTTCATTTCGATGCACGCGCAATATGAACGCACCATAACACGCGCGACGCGGTTGTGTTTTCCGAGCTGCAGTTAACAAACACCGTTGCACTTTGTCGTTCATCAAAAACAAACGTAATAAATAATTGTATTTTACTCTCACTTTTGTCAGGCACAAAGTGATGCAATAGATAAACTGCCTGCTAGGTTAGCAAGACCGAAAACCATCAAACTTTGCTGACATCAAACTTAAGAGAGGAGAGAACACAAGTTTACCTGATTGTTATTCCCGCAATTCACTCTCATTTTTGTTTTTTTCTTCTTCCTCCTCTTTTCGTGACGAGAAGGAAAGTTTCGCTTCATTTTATCATGGACGTCGTACACATTAATTGGCTCGCGACACTAGATGGAAGCGCGGCCTTGAGTAATTTGTGGTGGGATTACGCACCGGTCGCGTGCAGTCCATGGTGGCGTGCGGCGCTGCAGCCACGTAAACAGTTTGACTTTCAATTTCAGCGCCCGAATGGAAGTGAATGAGGCTTTGTGATTTTTATTTTTTATTTATTTTTATTTTTTTATCTAGGTCTACGTGTAATTCTGCATCCATTGTACGATTTTTTTTTCTTCCTCGGAAGGGCAACCTGAGTCGAGAAGGGCATGTAGGCAGTTGCCCGGGCAACCTGAGCAACCCCCCGTGCACGTCCCTGGCTTTAGCATTTTATTATTATTTTGTCTGTTTGCACCAATTTTTGCAGGTTATAGTTTTTATTTTGTGTAGTTTTCTCTTGTGCATCTATTTCTATTGTTAATAATTGTAGATCATTGCACCTTAATAAGCTACACTAGATGTCATGTATAGGTGCATATACTTTACACCAGTACAATTTACTGATCACGACCACGCCACACTATGTTGTTCTGCCATGGCACAATTCCGTTAACCTGGCCCTAGCCAGATGAATATCGCTCCGCCTAGCTCCACTCACATCCATCTGGAACCTCTCCCATTGAGAGTGATTTCTCCAAGCAATTTTATGGCCTAGCCAATCAGGACGCAGGGTGGGAGTATCACAGATGTGACGTAGTGGAGAAGCGACCGTGCGTCAGTGCGTGAGACTGTTTTGATTCAGACAACAATGGCGGCTCGCATCGAGGAAGCAAGCGTTAACATTGATGCTGCTATTTCATCCGTGTTGTCCAATTTACATAACATTGTTTCATTAATAGAACACCAGAGAACGGCATCTTCGAAGTCTGCCGATAAAGCGAAAGCACCGACTGCATATCCGACATGATCTTACCTGAACTTGTAACAATGTTAAACCGAGTTCTGTAAGTCATTCGTGTATACTTTTTTGGTTGGCTTCTTTGTTAAAAATAAGTTTGCTGTGCATAATGTTGCCTTTTATCCACACATTTTCATGGCACAGACGGCATTGATCGTTTACCGACATTGCGCTGATTGATGGCTATTCTGTTTTGTTTTTTCCTGCGTCGCTCCCATCAGCGTCACGGGTTGGCTTCGGTGTGAGTGGTTGAAATAGCACGTCGATCAAGATGACCGACACGTGGCTTATCCAACCGTATGCAAGAATTTTTGATAAGGCCCAGCCTTCTGAAACGCCATTTCAATGGATCGGTTCCAGATGGATGAGTGGAGCTGAGCGGAGCGATATTCATCTGGCTAGGGCCAGGTTACAATTCCGTGGGCTGATTGAAAGAAGGCCATCAGGTCATTCCGCACCCAAACTGCAGCTCTGGTGGAGCGGGCCCTTGAAAGGTGATGTGGATCTAGTGGTTCCAAAAGATTTGTGTCCAAAACATTGAATCTACCGGCTGACATTCGGGAAGTGCATTTCCTCGTTCATGTCTCTCAGTGGCCAGACAAGCACAGAAAATTCACCCTCCTTCTGCCTCAACCGGTTCAGGGGCACGTACCATCTCCTCCGACATCTTTTAGTTTTAGTAATTTCACTAAAATTAACTGTTTTTCCACCTCAATAAGCTCCAACTGCAACATGATCCGCTCTCTTTCAGTCACCATTGCTTGTAGTATTTGTCTGGCCTTAAAATTTATAATACAGAATTTTAGCACTTTGGCATAGCCAAGTAAACCGGAATTATCCTGACAACGATTATCTCTACAGAGGTAAGGGGAAGGAGGCCTTCACAAGGAGGGACTAGTTGACAATTCAGGACTTCATTGTCATTGCATTGTCGTCATGTTTTGGCGACCCACAGAGTTTATTTGCCCAACACCAATAGGGCTCATTTTAGTACTCCCTCCCATTGGGGACGGGTTTGAGTACACTCCCTTAGAACCTGAGCATGTCATGGGCTGACGCTGTTGCTAATTGAATTGAAGTATCTCCATCAAGTAGCAGGCCTTCACAGGCCACCTTGAAGGTGGATCCACTATGTTGTGGATTTTAGCAATATTCATCATGTTGATTCTATCCCAGAGCCTAGTCTGAACTCCTGAACTCCAAACTGAATGTCAGAATGGGAAAGAAAGGTGATTTAAGCAATTTTGAGCATGGTGTGGTTGTTGACGGGCCGGTCTAAGTATTTCACAATCTGCTCAGTTACTGAGATTCACACACAACCATTTCTAGGGTTTACAAAGAATGGTGTGAAAAAGGAAAAACATCCAGTATGCGGCAGTCCTGAAGGGTGAAAATGCCTTGTTGATGCTAGAGGTCAGAGGAAAATGGGCCAACTGATTCAAGCTGATAGAAGAGCAACGTTGACTGAAATAACCACTCGTTACAACCGAGGTATGCAGCAAAGCATTTGTGAAGCCACAACACACACAACTTTGAGGCGGATGGGCTACAACACCAGAAGACCCCACCGGGTACCCCTCATCTCCACTACAAATAGGAAAAAGAGGCAACAATTTACAAGAGTGCACCAAAAATTCGACAGTTGAAGACTGGAAAAATGTTGCCTGGTCTCTCAATATCTGTTGAGGCATTCAGATGGTAGAGTCAGAATTTGGCGTAAAGAGAATAAGAACATGGATCCATCATGCCTTGTTACCACTGTGCACTGCATTTTCTTGGCAGATGGAAATGGACAAATACTCTTAATGTTTCCATCCAATTTGTCTTATAATGCTACCCGAATCACACACTGTTCCTTCGTCGGCCAGAGGAGAACTGGCCCCCGACTGACCCTGGTTTCTCCCAAGGTTTTTTTTCTCCATTCTGTCCCTGATCGAGTTTTGGTTCCTTGCCACTGTTGCCTTGGCTTTTGGCTTGCTTAGTTGGGGAAATTTAATATTCAACAATATTATTGATCTGTGTTGTATTATTTCATGTTATCACTGTGAAGCCGCTTTGACTCAAAAAGCACTATATAAATAAAAGGTGACTTGACTTGGCCCACTTTAGGCCCCTTAGTGCCAATTGGGCATTGTTTAAATGCCACGGCCAACCTGAGCATTGTTTATGACCATGTCCATCCCTTTATGATCACCATATACCTATCCTCTGATGGCTACTTCCAGCAATATAATGCACCATGTCACAAAGGTTGAATCATTTCAAATTGGTTTCTTGAACATGACAATGTGTTCACTGTACTAAAATGGCCCCCACAGTCCCCCAACAGCAACAATATAAAACTTCTCTTTCTCTAATTTATATTTTCTAACCCGTGTCTGCAGACACTTAATTTCATCCTTGTATTACAATAGTGTAAATTCTGTGTTTTAGTTATACATTGTCCATGTTTTTTAGCGCATTGTTATGGAAAGAGCCATTCACAACGTGACTCACACATTTTGACAAGCATGTTATTTAGTTCAGGTTGACTTGTGCATTTACATAATTCTGTGAAGATATAAAGGCCAATTCATACCACACCGAAAGATACCAACAGATCAGTGTGTTACTATGTTAATACTTTATATAATGTGCATTTTTGTTTTTTGTTGTGTTTACCATCGGCGACAGAAATAAAATAAAATGGTTAATAACCAGTATCATCAGTAATTCCAATGATGAGATAAACACTGGTAACAGCAAACATCTTTCAGTTAGATGTGATGTTTCTTTCAGAGTGGTCAAAGAATGCTAAGGAGCAGATTTACTAAACAGCAAATTAACGTGAGCGCGCCATTCCAAAACAGCACAGATGGGAGTGGAAAGTTCTGCAAGTGATCAACTGACGACACACAAATTAAAGAACACAGCTGGATCATTTACATAATGAGCAGCGCAATCTATCTAGTTCAAGACATGCTTTTTTCGGGGTGGTAAATAATGGCCAAACACCAGTACATTGACAAGCGCAAACCTAAGTGAATCAGCTTGTGTGATTCATTTAAATACTCTCCTCTGATCAATTTTGCATCTGAAAAAGTTAAACTCCTACAAATGCATATGTAACAAGGGCAAATTTTTTACTGCATGTCTTAGGTAAATACTGACAGTAGCGCAAACTGTAAGTAAATTTGGCCCTTAAACTTGATAACGTCTTGGTAACGTCTGTTTAAGACAAAACTAGGTACTCACCAACAATTCCTCCCACATCATACCACACAGATAGTCGGTCGGCCTGAACTTCCTTCCAGCTGAAGTTATTGCTGAGATAAAATGGCAGCCAGAAGAAGAAAGAGTAGTTGACCAGCTTCAGACATGCATAAGCCAGGGAATACTGCAAGAGACAGACAATAAATATAAATCTAGTCAACAATAATGGATATGGATAAGTAAGGAAGTGTAGAAATGGACACAGACGGGAAGGACTCCAGGCAGGCAGAAGGCCTGTAGAAAGCCGATGGCTTTGGGCTGTGGTTCAGGTTCCTCTTCCTGCTGCTGAATGGAGGAGTATTCCTCACATAACTCATCTTCATCATCACTCATCAGAGGACGCTGACTGTCTGAGTCTCTTGTCACTGATCTCAGACCTGTCTCAGAGGGATCACTTAGTCCTTAAAAAGAGACCAACAGATGAGAACACTCTTTTACATCAAGTTCAATATTACAGGGGCCCATTTGTGGGATCACTGCAAAAACATTATTCTACTGGCCCCACATTGTTTAAAATTGTACAATGTTTATGACAAAGGTTGTTACCAACACCAAAATATTAGATACCAATGAAACTTCATTATTCTCCATTCCAATTTCAACACCATAGCAAAAAAGTCAATAGCACAAATAAATACAACAGAACAAAGATACAAATTAAATAAATAGTGCTTTAAGTTTTTCAGGTAGGTATTATTCAGTTATGAAATACTACATAAATTAAATAAAGCTAATAAATAAATAAAGTTGATTGGAGCCGTGAGTTGATTTAGTATGATAAACATTTGGATATGAATGAACAGCTTGTGCCATTACTAGTGCCTGATCAAACCAACACAGACATTTACATGCCATTAATGAGAAAGATTTTTTTATGGATCTAATCACACTGCAAAAACACCAATAAGATATATGTTTTTGTACACATGCCCAGAGCTGCTGCTGTTACATACAAGATGTAATGAAGAAAACATTTACAAATACTTTGATTGTTACACATCCTTTCAATGTTTCAGCTATAATTTAATTATAAATGGTAGCAAGATTATGTTCACTACCTATCCAACAATGTTTGTTTATGCTGAAATATAATTAAATAGCTGTAATAATATAATTAAATAATAAAAAATCTGTCACATGTCATAATGTGTATTGAGTTGGCTTGCACAATTGTTTCAGAATGTTTCACAATTGCACTCAATGTTTCAGGCATCAGAATTTCCATTGAGAGAACATAGTGAGCATCGATGCTACCTGATTTTCACCACTGTAAATACAAAAATCTGAAAGGCTATAAACTTGTAAACACTGTGTAAATTCCTTTCATCTCTGTGACAATTGCTTTGTGTGCCCGAGTAACCGAGGTAACCAGTGAATTTGCACTTTCATTTCAGTCTGTCTAACATGTGAAAATCAGAATGAATTCTGATTGCAGAATGAAAGTGTGAAATGGCCTTAAAGGAGTAGTTCACTTCAGAAATTTAATTTCCTGATAATTTACTCACCCCCATGTCGTCTAAGATGTTCATGTTCATCTTTCTTTCTTCAGTCAAAAAGAAATAAAGGTTTTTGAGGAAAACATTCCAGGATTTTTCTACATATTCAATTTGGACTTCAACGGGTCCAAATTGCAGTTTAAATGAAGATAAAAAGAAAAAAAAGATAAATATATACTTTAACCACAAATGCTTGTCTTGCTCGTTCCACGACTTCACACACTATGGAACCACATTGGAAAGGTCAGGCGGAAACCTGACGTAGGGGGAAAATTAAGGGTAGGGCAAACAACATCTCATTTTCTCCTCTAACTTCAAAATTGTTCCAACATCATTGTTTTACCTTTTATTTTTTTGGTAAAGGGCAAATTAGTCTTTGCACGTTCACTTTGTAAACACTTGGTCTGTACTTCCGCCTACTCTGGACCTTCAAACCACTGGTTCCCGTTAAGGTTCATTATACAGGGAAAAAAATTCTGGAATGTTTTCCTCAAAAACCTTCATTTCTTTTCAACTGAAGAAAGAAAGACATGAATATCTTGGATGATGTGGGGGCGAGTAATTTGTCAGGAAATAATACATTGTTATATATTGTCAGGAAATTATCATTCTAAAATAAACTAATGCTTTAAAGGGGGGGTTGACTGTGATTTCACTTTTTTCATTTTAAATAGTGTGTAATGTTGCTGTTGGTGCATGAACAGTATCTGCAAAGTTGCAGCGCTGAAAGTTCAAGGTAAGCAGAGATATCGTCCTTTAAAAAATCAGGAAGTATAATTGCCTACAAAAGCGACTTGATTGGGACTACAGCTGGGTTATGGTATCGTCACTAACCCACACATTTGCATCAACCACTCCCTCCGGAATATTCAGAAAAGGGCATGATCATATTTCAGCAGCTCCTCGTCAAATGAGTTGTTCACACAGCTGTCTGGTCTTCTGTGCTCGAACTTCCCACGGACGCTGTACTTCGTCAACAATGGATACAATTTATGTTTGATTATGTTCCTGAAAATGACGAGCGTAATGTAGCTCTCTGTGCTGCGCATTTTATGGAAGACAGCTTCCAGAATCAGCTTGTTTCAACAAGAAACTGTTACTAAACATGAAGCAGATCCAACTTTAAAACCAGAGGCAGCAGTGTTGGGACACAACCTGTAAGTAGGCTAAGACTTAATCATTTTAAATGTATTTGCATGTATAATTCCAGACGTAGCCTTGTGTTTTATTATTTTTCAAATGCCAGCGCTGGCTTTATAGGCTACTGGTTATGCTATTTTGTGTCAACGACAAACGCGTACAAACATTATGGACCTGAATTTTGTATAAGTACTAATGTTGTAAATAAGTACTAATTTTTCAAGTAAAGATGTTTTATGACGTTATTTTTGATTTGATCAAGAACGTAAACTTGCCAACGCTGTTTGAGTATAACATTAGTAGCCAGTCAGTTGCTATTGTTGCCAGTCAGATGCTATTGTGTAAAACAAACATGCATAAAGTAAAAATTTTTAGAAAATTATCATTCAGAAACCTTTATTAAGAGCCGTGTGTTGTTAGGGCCAAACTAACCAATCTGAGCACACCGAGGGAGCGGTTTCATAGAATCTCTCTATGACAATAGAGAATCTTTACTAGAAAATAAAGATGAAGTTTATGAAAAATAAGACTTAAAAAAAGAAAAACCACGAATACATGTTATATTGCACCCCATAAACACAATCATGCGAAGAAAAAGAAGTCAACCCTCAGGGCTGCTGACATAATCGCACAGATGTTGATATGCGCATCTAATCATTAAAGCCGGTTCCTTGATTAGCAGTAAATCACCTTCACCTGCTTTCAGATGGAGCGGCATTTACTACAATGAGCCGTAACTTACTGACAAGCTGAGCCATATCGCATTAAATATCGCTGGCGATACGTGCTCAATATTAACGCGATTTGGCTCAGCTTGTCAGTAAGTTACGGCTCTTTGTAGAAATGCCGCGCCATCTGAAAGCAGGTAAAGGTGATTTACTACTAATCAATGAACCGGCTTTACTGATTAGATGCGCAGATCAACATCGTGCGATTAATCGTGCAGCCTACAACTCCCCCTTTAACTGTACATGGATGTAAGAAATAAAAGAGGAATTGATAAACTGAACATGTCCACACTAATATATTTTTCTCTCCGTTTTGGCCTTCCGTTCCACACTGAGAGGCCGTTTTAAGTAAACAAAAACTTATCGTTTGGAAAACGCTCTCCAAAGTGGACAAATTTTGACAGTGAAACCGGAGATATTTCAAAACGATAACGTAAGTTCAGTCATGTGATCCATCTTAGTACCAATAGTTATAAATGTTTATCGGTATTGTGCCTGTTGTGTTATTCATTTTTACAATATTGCTAAAATGTGTTACTTTCTATGTACTTAATATGTGCTATTCTTCATAGCACAGTACTGCAAGAGATGACAGATAATGTAGCCTACTCACATTTGCTGTCCTGCGGCAAAACAGGAGAGCAGTTGCGTTTTAGACCAAACATATGGTGACTGAATGCGACCTGGACGCATCTGTGATGGTGAGATATGAGTGATCCCATCTGTATCATCTCAGTGAGCTTTTGTGAAGTTTCACGCATGCGCTGTAAAGTGAATTTAGAAGTTTCTCATCCACACTGAAACGTCGGAAAATGCCTGAAAACGCTATAGTGTGGACGGAAAGCGCTTTGAAACGAAAACCCCGTTTTCAAATCTATCCGGATTAATGTGGACGTAGCCTGAGAAGCAAAGAATTGGCAGCGTCCATAATGAACTTACCAATTTCTTTTGGGGATGTGAGCAGGGCAAAAAACACCACCACACCACCCGCAAACTGCACCACTGATGTCACGAGGAAAGCATACTGAAACATACATACACATTCAAAAACACACTTATCAAGACTACTATACAGTATATCCCCTACTCTAAGCATAACCCTCACATAATATAATATAATATAGATTAACTTTCACAAAAATCTTTTTGACATTTACATTAAGATTCAGTTATTTAGCTTACTAAGCTGCTTTCCTCATGGGAACATTAATTGATGTGATCTAAAATGAAGTTATGTAGTGTGCTCTTACCTCATAGCCGCTACTTCAGGACACTGGAGGCAAGAGATGCACCCAGAATATTCCCCACAGATGCACATGCACTCCACAGTCCAAACACAAAGCCTCGGCTGGCAGACAGAAGATATGACAAAAGTATAAGCAAAATTACTGCCATAAGGAAACATACTGTTACATGTCTGTGAATTCCTTGAAATCAAAACATACAGGTTCTCTCAAAGAAAAACGTACACATTAGGTTTGTTGGTGAAATACATTTTTGATCAAGTGTCCCACCACGTGTGAAAGAATGCCATGTCGTGATGAGTATATCATGGTGTAATTACGGGTGCAAATGCATAATGGCAATTTTGTTTTGATATTGGTGTATATTTTTTGCGCACCTGCATATCAGTTGTTAATTTGTAATGTGTACCATCTGTTAGTATAAATACTCTATATCATGACTACTTTCACAGTCGTATTCATAATTTGACCAATAATAGAATTTTGCAACTACACCAGAGTTGGCACATGCTATCTTCATTGTTTTAGCACCCAATTTACTACATAAATTGTACAAAAAAGCTAAACGTACATTTAATAAGCTTAAGAAAGGAGGCAAGTTTGCACTGTAAAAACACTGCAGTGTCATTTCAATGCATTTAGCACCTATTTAAACTAGATCAAGGATGATAAATTGCAGATATTTTTGCATACATATTCTGCATGTTTGCACGAAAGTCTGAAGTCACGCATACAATTATTTTATAATTTCTAGAATCATGTGTGTGTATTACAGGATGATGTGAAATCCTGACACCTACCCAGATTTCCCAAACCAGTTGCCCATGATGGCGACCACACAGGGCCAAACTGTAGATTGCAGCAGTCCATTTATCACCCACAAAACGCAATAAAAGTACACATTATAAAAGTGAAGCCATTCTGTCAAAGTGCCAAAAATAAATTCCTAAAGAGAAGAGAGGGTGAATGTAATTAAATAAAGACATTAATTTTTGTTCCCTTTCATAGGTTAGCGAGACACTATTGTCTCTAGCTGACTGTTATGGGAACACCAACCAGTTGTGAGTGACAATTTTCTCATTAGCTGATAAGAGTTGCACTCTGAAGCACCCGGATCATCATTGCTCTAAAGGACATGTATCGTGCCATCACTCCACAGATTGTTCTTAAAGAAGGTTCATCTGCCCAGGCTTCATGACAGCTTTTGGATTATTATTTGAATAATAGACCCCCGCTTGTCCTGACGATCGGTTGCTAATTGGCTGATTGGGCTTAGTCATTTCTGTGTGTTCCACATTTTGGATGACAACAGTTCAACTGTTTTTGATCAAAAATTTGATCAAATACTAAGGAGTTCTACTGCAGCAACAAGCAAGAATTTTTATTTAAATTCTCTGATTGGTGAAGATTCTTTGCAGAATCTTGAATAATGTTAGCCTGACATGGTCATACTCATATTCTAGTCAGAATGTGAGTCTGATACTACTCCATAAGCCTTTGATTATGACGCGTGTTCTCAACCAAACCAGGAAAAAGCAACTCTGCACTCAATTAGATAGACCTACAACCAATCAGAGCATTGTATGTTGAGTTGCGCATTGTCAACAGAACTCAACTGCAAGCACACTGGAAGTAGTAGTAAAATAATTACTGTAGCTTCTTTTACTTTCTCCTCCATAAGTGCGACCAAATGAGAAACCACAACGACCACAGGGTTTTCATTGCGTCATTGCGACCATGATAAAATAAACTTTTTCCGAGTCCCGTAGGAAGGGCGGCAAACGCATCTTTCCGATCGACAAATGCTTTGAGTGCAGTTCTCTGTTGGTCTTTTAAAATTAATGCACTGTCGATTACTTTACCAAACAGATGCGATAGTGGAAAACATCTCAATTCTC